>JASCZW010015209.1:0-21070 GCA_034211315.2 Aedes japonicus | reverse complement strand
TTCAATTTTCAACCTCTACATTAACACATATTGTTAATGTTTGCAATATTGTCATTGAAAGGTTTTTTATTATCTGCACTCGGTCTAGATTATATAACAATTTTTTGGCATAGAGTACAGCTAAACTTTTGTTCGTGAAAATTGGCATTTTTTATGGTAACCTAACTTAACCGCCTATTCAGAATATTGTTATTTGGCCTTTTACCATCTGATATATTATTAAAACTATATAGGCGATGGTTAATTTATAGTTGTCAACTATAAGGTTAAATGTCGAAACAGTAACGGAAACTGTCATCAACAAATAGGTCCAGGAATGATTTGTGATTATGCGGGTTGTTAAACTTCTAAACGTAACAATGGCTAACGAAATGACAAAAATAAATTTGAAGAAACAGACGAAATGATTCAAAATTCAAAAACGTGGCTCCTTCCGATCCATTTGCAAAAGCGTGTTGGGTGTACGGTTGGAAAAATTATTCGAAAGGATTTGCGTAACGAAATCATCAAAAGCCTGGCGTAGAGGTTTCTACTCTATTCAAAGTCCCGTCAGTAGACTTTCAATCAAAAAAAAATTCAAAGAACAGGCTAATTAATGAAGAGAGGAGATTACAATACTTCCTATATGGTTGTTCACGCCTGATCATGCATACCTGAAACGAAAAAGAAAATTACAAAATGCAAAACATGTGAATACAAACAAATATTTGACATACTTACCATAATAGAACACTTACCTTAACACATATTGTAAACCACATACTCGCAATAGAACTCACTCTCAATCACACACAACACCTCTCATACTCGATCATCTCTACAGTATGTAGCTAACAGGAGAAATAAATTTCAGTTCGTAAGTGACCAGCAAAACGATTAAACGCTTTTTTTGCCAGTCCGAAAATAATTCCCCTATCGCGTCGTACCTTTGCTTGACCCATTGAACATAACATTATCGGTGTGACTTGCCCCGCGAAAAGGCAAGTAGTTCCCGAACATTTTTTGGTGCCGAAACCCGGGAAAGTGGTCCCGGTATCTCGCGTCGGTGGTGCATAGGACCGTGTCCGCAAGTGCACCGAAATAGCACAATCATCGTTGCGTATGCAAGCTGTTCAATACAGTAGAGTGTGCTATACAAAAGCCTATTGAAAATAGGCCAACAATAGTGAACCTAACAATCGTGAAAGCAACCACGTTGCAAACTTTATCTCACAGAAGACTATTGTGCAAGGGCTAGTGCGGTTAATATATGATCGATCGTTCGATTAGTTAATGACATTAGCTGTTTTCGGTGGTTGGAGATAATTTTCACACAGTGCATCGTTGTCAGTGTGGAGATTTTAGTTTATTGCCTCTGTTTCAACATTCCCGTCGACTCGCCCGTCGGATACATCTATTCGCTGCTGCTGTTACTGTTGCTGTTGCTGTTGCTGTTGCTGTGTCGAGTTGGTGGTTTCCTTACGGACCATTGATAAATCGGACGCTATCGGTGAGACGAGTGCGTTTGGCTGCTGCTGTTCAAAGGATCGCATCGGTGTACTGGAATCGATTACCGGTATAGAACCTCGTGATTGTCGTCGCAGAGATCATCATCACGGCACGTAAGAAGCCGCCATAAGGTAATAATTTTCCATTTTATCTTTGGGGAAACATGGCGCCGTCTAAGAAGCTTAGTAAAGCGGCTAAATTAAAGACTCTTTACCGTCGACGTTCGAACATAATCAACTCGGCGGAGCTGATCCAGACCTTTGATAATGACTATGTTCTGGATCAAGCTAACCAACTTGAAGTTAGACTCCAACATTTGGATGAATTATGGCGGGATTTTCAATCTGTCCAAGATCAGATCGAGGATATAGATGAGCCAGAGGAGGACTTTTGTGAGGATAGGCGAGTTTTCCAGAATCAATATTATGTGCTGAAGGCGTCCCTTACAAGCAAGGTATCCCCGACTCCTCCTCCGGTGTCACCACCAGCGGTTAGAAATCCCCCACTACCACAGACGTTGCCAAATCTCCGCTTACCTGAAATAAAAATAAAGGAGTTTTCTGGCAATTTAGACGAGTGGGAATCGTTTAACGACCTTTTTGTTTCATTGATCGATTCAAATCAACATCTAACCATGGTACAAAAGCTGTACTACCTGAGAGCTTCAGTCACTGGTGAAGCTGCTCGCATGATATCATCCCTGGATCTCACCGCAAATAATTATCTGGTTGCATGGAACTTGTTGAAAACCCGGTTCGAGAACAAGCATATGCTGATTAAAAGGCATATGGCTGGATTGCTTTCCATTTCTTCTCTTAAGAAAGAAACACCGGTGGGTCTACTGGATTTGGCAGATGAGTTCAACCGCCACGTCCAGCTTCTGAATAAACTCGAGAACGTCGAAGAGCACTGGAATACATTCTTGGTCGAACGATTGAGTAATTGTCTTGATCCCATCTCACTCCGTGAATGGGAAACTCAATCGGTGGGTAACGCCAGGCCAACATACGATCAGATTCTCGAATTCATTCAACAAAGATCGCGCATTCTACAAACCTTAAAGCTCTCCCAACCTAATAGCAGTTCTCAACTTGAAAGCAAGCCCAAACCTCGTGTATCATCGGCTCACGTGAGCACTTCGAGCACTACAAAGTGCATTTGTTGCAAGCAACCACATTTGCTTTTTTTGTGTAACCAGTTTCAACAACTTACACCACGCGAACGATTTGAGCTAGCCAAGAAACACAGCCTTTGCATCAATTGTCTGAAAGGGGTTCATTTCGCGAAAGATTGCGCTAGCGGTACATGTAAAACTTGCGGCAAAAAACACCACACGCTCTTACATTTACCCCCGCTAACAACGTCTCCAGCCGGAGCCAGCAGCCGTCTATCACAGCCGGTGCAACAAAGTGCTTTCGTGGAATCGAATCGCTCGCAGAACCATCGCATGTTGCAGATCGGTTCGGTCGAAACGATAAAAAGCTCTCGGTCGGTTGAGCTTCCGGATGCCTCACCACCCGTGTCGCCGTTCCGCGTATCGTCGTCTCCTACCGGTTTTACACCTCCCACGCCGTCGGTTGTTTCGTCCGAACCAAATCCACCTCCAAGTGCCTTTCAAAGTTCTGAGATGGTTCACACCCACACTACAGTGCTCTTATCCACCGCGGTGATTAAGGTCCGAGGTGCGGACAATCAGTTCCAACTAGCCAGAGCACTTTTGGACAGTGGATCTCAGCCCAGCTTCATTTCGGAAGCCTTGTGTCAAAGGTTAGGTCTCAAGCGGTCGAAACTAAACTCTCCAGTTAGCGGCATCGGGCAGTCCATGGTCAACGTTCGTTACGGCGTAACTCTTCCGATCGCTTCTCGATTTGGAACTTTCAATACGTGCCTCGAATGCCTTGTGTTGCCGAAACTCACCGTCGCCCTACCCAGTCATGACATCGATATTACTCGTTGGCGGATTCCACGTCACCTTCCGTTAGCAGATCCGCAATTCAACATCAGCCTGGGTGTTGATGTTATCATAGGTGCTGAGCTGTTCTTGTCGCTTTTGGAACAAGAACAGATCAGCCTTGATACTGGGTATCCCCTTCTCCAAAAAACAGTTCTTGGTTACGTGGTATGTGGCAAGATTTCAGAACCAGAACCTAGGCACGTTGCACTTTCTAGTCATTTTTGTTCAGACGATTCTCTCGACTCTCAACTGGAACGATTCTGGGAAATCGAGAACCTAGATGACCACAAAGCCTACACTGCGGATGAGCAGTCTTGTGAAGACCATTTTCGTCAGACCGTGGAGAGGAATAATGACGGTCGCTACATCGTCCGCCTACCATTGCGCAAGGAACTGGTGTCTAAGATTGGTGATTCCTACACTGCTGCTCTTCGTCGTTTCCTGTCCATGGAAAAGAAGTTTGCTGCCAATGAAAACGTTCACGCTGAATACAGTAAGTTCATGGATGAGTACGAGAGGCTAGGGCACATGGAGGTGAGTTCGCGCGTTTTAAACGGTCCACAGTTTTTCCTTCCCCATCATGCTATTTTCCGTCCAGAAAGCACATCAACGAAGATAAGAGTGGTATTCGACGGATCATGTCGTGGATCCGGCAACTTGTCGATCAACGATGCTCTGCTCGTCGGTCCATCCGTACAACCTGTCTTATTCTCAACTGTCGTCAACTTCCGCATGCCACGCTTCGTTGTCACCTGTGATGCAGAAAAGATGTTTCGACAGATATGGGTTCATCCAGAAGATCGCCGGTTTCAACAAATTCTGTGGAGGAATAATGCGTCGGAACCAATTCGTGTTTACCAACTTAAAACCGTGACGTACGGTCTTGCAAGCTCTCCGTTCCACGCCACTCGAGTTCTTGATCAGTTGGCTTCAGATGACGGTGAAAGCTACCCCTCGCAGTGCCAGTCATTCGGAAGGGTACATACGTCGACGACGTTCTGACTGGGCACGATGATCTTCTCACGTTGCAGAAAACATGTAGTCAACTAATTTCTTTGCTTGCTGGCGCAGGGCTCGTGCTGCGAAAGTGGGCTACCAACGAAATTGCAGCATTGGACGGCGTCCCTACAGAGTTGTGGGAAACCTCCAACACACTGGAGATCGATCGCTCAACGGCCGTCAAAACCCTCGGCCTACTGTGGTTTCCCAAATCCGACATGTTCATGTTTAAGTTTCCAGCTCTGCAAGAGACAAACGTCATCACTAAACGATCGGTGGTATCCGAGATGTCGCGCCTATTTGATCCCATTGGACTTCTTGGTCCTGTCGTCGTCAACGCCAAGATGTTCGTGCAGACCCTTTGGGCGGAAAAGGTATCATGGGATATGGAGCTTCCCAAGAACCTTCAGGATTGGTGGTTGATCTACCGCCGTGAAATCGAGCTGTTATGGTCTCAACAAGTGCCGAGAAGGATTCTGGCCAATTCTTTTCGTCGTTACACTCTACACTGCTACTGTGACGCTTCTGCAAGGGGCTACGGTTGTTGCGTCTATGTGGTTTCGGAAGACGAAACCGGAAGGCTACACAGCCACTTACTTACTTCAAAGTCTCGTGTCGCACCGCTTCGTGGCCAGACCATTCCACGACTGGAACTTTGCGCTGCCCTACTTGGAAGTCAGCTTGTCGATACGCTGCACAAGACAACAGAGTTTACGGAAGCTGCAGTTATGTGGACCGATTCAACAATCGTTCTGCACTGGATCAGGTCAAAGTCCAACAGTTGGAAGGTCTTCGTATCCAATCGCGTCGCAGAAATTCAACGGTTGACCAAAGGACTCGAATGGAGACACGTCCCCACTGACTTGAACCCGGCCGACCGGATTTCACGTGGAGCTATGGCTAGTCAGATCATAAACGACGATCTATGGTGGCATGGTCCGAGATTTTTTCTATACTAAATGGACCAGTGGCCTGAGAAGCTGATTCCGACACCAGAAGGGCAACAAGTCAACGAGGAAGCTCTAAGCATTGTAGCACTACATGTTAGCGAAGACGAAGATACGCTGTTCGAACATTTTTTTGAACTCGCAAAGCTGTTGAAATTTGTCGTCTATTGCTATAGATTTAGCAACAACTGTAAATTAGCGGCAACGTTTGGATGGACAACTCTCACCAAAAGAATACGAGTTGTCTCTCAAGGATGTGATTCGCGACGTTCAGCTTTTCTAACAGAAGTGAAAAGTTATACAATGGCAAGGACAATAGACACTGTATCACCGAAGTCGCCACTACGGAATCTCAACTTATTCATGGACAGCTTCGGACTATTGCGGATCGATAGTCATCTGCGTAACTTAAACGCCCCATTGATACTCGTTTTCCGATGCTGCTACTGTCTTAACCACAAGCTTAGTCTATTTATAACAAGAAATCTCAAAACACTATCACGTGGACCATCACTTCTTCTTGTCCATGATGCGGCAACGATATTGCCGCTCCAGGTCGCACAGCTGAATCACTCATCGCACGTAAATGCTTCGGTGCGATCGACAGTTCTGCAACATGCCTTCCTGCTACGGCTTACACCAGCACGACCATTTTTGTATTCGGGAATGGATTACTGTAGGCCGTTCTACGTTCGTCCGCTAAATGGGAGGGGTGCGTCGGTTAAAATGTACGTCTCGCTCTTCGTTTGTTTGGTGGTGAAGGCCGTGCATATCTAAATCGTCGCCGATCAATCTGCCGCGTCTTGTATCAATGCGATCAAACGCGTAGTTGCACGCCAGGGTCGTATCGTTGAGCTAGATTGAAATAACGCGATCGCTTTCGTCAGGGCGGATCGTGAGCTCCTCGCGTCGCGGAAGGAGTTCTTGCAGCAGTTTAAAGGCGATGACTGGCGGAACTATTGCTTAAACAGCGGGATAAAGTTCCAATTTATCCCCGCACGCTGGCCACATTTCAGTGGTATTTGGGAGGCAGGAATCAAATCATTCAAACACCATTTCTATCGAATCATGGGGCTGAAGGCGTTATCTGTGGATCAGTTCGTAACACAAGTTGAAGTCGTTCTTAATTCCCACTGTCACCGATGACTGAATATCCCTATAATCTGGCCGTTTTGACGCCAAGGCATTTTCTGGTTGGGGAACCCCTCATCGCAATCTCCGAACCAGATCTAAACCACATCAATCCGGGGCGCTTGAGTCGCCTGTAAGACATGAAGAAGACGCTGCAAGACGCTGCAAGCAGTAGTTAACACACTACTGCCATCTGTTCAACTTAGTCATCCATCACAGTGTGCTTAACAGATGCGAGATCATTGTTCAGATGACCATGATAGTCTTAGTGAATCGATTTCAGTTCACGTACTATGTGTTTGCAAATATTTGCAAATAAAGGAAAAAGATATCTTGCAAAACCGTATATTATTTTACACTCCAACCCCTACAACTTCTCTAATACAATAACTAGCAACTATCTTGTATCTACAAATTGTGCGTCGTTTATACCCTAAAAGTCATCTATGCAGAGTTTTCAAATTCAAATTGAAATAAAAAAGTTACAGCTAAAAAACTGTCTTTTCAAATCCAACCCCAAGGAAAGTTAGAAAAACTGTTATGAAACGATACGTAGATGAGATAGAATTAAATTTTTTTCACCAAAGTTTCATTAAATTAAAATATCTACAATTCTGTTGAATTTAAAAATCCTCTAAACCATAAGAATAAAAGTAGAAATTTTTATTATGAACATAAAGGACCACCCTGGTCACAACCCAAACCAAAAGATAAATCTTATTTTAAAAATCAAATCTCCCGAAGAAACCATTTGTCTAAAGTTAATGGTTTTCGAGTTATCGATTTTGTCGTGAAATTTGTCACGCATATCTAGGCTGTATCTTGGTTTTCAAGTATGTTTTCAATCCAGAAACTATTAACTCATATTTCCAGAAGTTGCGATGACAATACACCTCCATCTGAATGCAACGAAAATATATACCACATTCAATCAACACCGGACTCGTAACCACAAGTACCCTAAGACCAACCCAACAAATGCCCCGCTAATTCCTCAAAGTGTTGACGTTCCCAGATCCCAGATCGACATCAATCAACCGAGAGTCCCGGGAGCGTCAAGCTGTTGTTGTCAATGCCACATAATCAGATCGTTCATTAGTTTATTACATCGTCACACCCACGCACTACACCCATATGTGGATTACCGACCCCATCGCCGACGGTGGCAAACTGACTACTCATCGCACAAATTGGGAAACACCTTTTTCCCATTTCATTCCACTATAATGTGACTCTGCCACACAAACACACGTTGAGCAAACTTTCCGATCGCATCCGTCGTCACCCCACAGAAGTGAGGTAATTACGTCCCTAATCTTCCTCAAGATCTAATTTGCTGATACTGTATAACGACGACAAAGGCGACTGCGCCACCCCGCTCCTTTGCCCTCCCAACGCGTGTGTGTGTCTTCGTCCCGTCGGAAATCTAATTCATGACAAACGTGTGTCTGAGGCGGCGGAGGGCAAGGCCCGGAGCCGGGGCGAGTGTGGTGGTAAATATTTTGGGTTTCCCAAACTCCCACTTTTCTAATAACACATTATCACGGAAACGAGAGATCTCAATCTATTAAATGGTGGTTTGGCTTTGCTTCCATTGGAACTTTTGACAGTTGTTAGAGCGTTGTTTCCAAGATGGATGGCTTTCTTGGATTGAAAAAAAAAAACTAATCAACGATTTTTGCACCTCAAGGACATGTGATTCTTTAATTGCCTTCTCTGACATTCCCGTCGGTCAAAATTCGAAGCGCAATTTAGCAACCAAGTAGAATTTTCCATTTTCCCTTTCCCGGCTGTCGGTTGAATGTGCGTGCGTCGTTCTGTTTTCTGCCGGGCGATGTACCTTCATTCACATCCACACGAAATGAATTCAATTTAATATTCGTTAACAGGTAATCAATCATCCAGCTTGATATGGAAATGTTTCTAATGAAATTAAATTTCGGAGAAAATACACACCACACCTCGTCGCGTCGTCGTCGTCGTCGTCGTCTTTTTCGTTTCCACCCAAATTGGGATCGGTGATGGCGGTGTTTTCCACGAGTCTCGTCCTGGCTGGTTGGGTTGGCTGGCTGTCTGGTTGGTGGCTGATGAGGCGCAATCAGTTTTCCAACATTGCTTAGAGGCCGAGGTGTGGGGGTCGGGACGGCAATAGCTGGGCGTCGACGGGGGAAGAATGGTTTGGGTGTAATGACTCTTTGGGTACTCAGATCTTTTCACATATGCGGTGATAAGAACTGGTATGTTTAGAAGAAAAAATAGTATCAAACAAATAAATATAAGTTTAAGATCGAAAAGTACAAAATTTAAATCTAATATTCTTAAAGAAACTTTAGAAAAATAGAGAGTCATCAAGATCGAATGAATCGAGACAAAATTTCTAAATTTATACATAACTTCGTACAGGGTGCGGCAGAAAATAATGTGAAAATTTGTTCTATTTCTTTCAAATCCCATTTTCAACTAATTCAAGCAATAGTATCAACAATTTCGAATGCAGTTATCTTTGCAAAGTCCTTTTAAATCAATTTATTCAATGTGTCCTCCATTTTTATTATTAACATCCTCGAGCCGATGCATAGTGGGACGAAATAAAAAAAAGTGGGACATTGGTATTTGCGGCGAAACTATGAGATGTGGACCATTGATTTCTTCTAAAATTTTTCTACATTTTTCAAGTACTTTATTTTTGTGCTAACAAATTTGATTTAAGGGGTGTATACACCTAGATAAAAGAAATAACTTTTTTATTTTTGGTTTAAATCGATAATAATGTATAATAACATTGTAGATCAAATCATTTCATGAAACTTTGTACAAGACAAAAACTTTCTATCTCTTAACTAGACGAAGTTGTAGGGTGAAAAAGGAATGCAAAATGTAATACCCCCTTAAAAATCGTGTTTTTACCATAACTTTTTTGTTTGAATTTTCTCATTGTTTCAATGTTTTACAATGTTTTAGATATTTTAAAAACACACTTCTTTGTAGAAGACAGCTAATCATTATCTCCTTATTTGAAGAATTTACGTCAGTTTTAATGAATTTTTTAAGCTATCTTCGAGGATGTGTAGATTACAGGTTAGCAGGTATTAGCAGCTAAACTTTACGTTAATTTATTCAGTAACTAATACCCTTTAAACTGATGTACAAATTAAAGGGGAGTCCAAGAGGGCAGTTAACAAATTTTCAAAATGGAAACTAAGCTTTTTATTATATTATAGTGCGTTTAAGTGATTTTTTCATCTCTTTTAATAAACATTTGGACTTGCTATTAATTTTTTTAAAAAAAAGGCCATTTTATTAAATAATGAAGCTTATTTGAACAAAATAACGAAAAAAATTCCATCGTTCTACTGCGAATCTTCCTCTTCATCTTCCCAAATAATATTTTGATACGATTTACTACTTTTTCCTTTATAGAGGAAATTACTCTAATGTAGGTCTATGGATCTAGAATTCGAACTATAGATAAAAATCAACTTTCATTAAATTTATTCTCATTTTGATATGTCAACGAGACAATATTACTGTATATTTATTATTTTAAGGAAAAAAAAGGTGAAAACATATTTACCTCGAGTTTTAAGCACAGGCCGAATCTTAAATCCATAGACCCACGTTAGAGCACACTCCCCTTCTTCATCTTTTATGACAAAGGCAACGCGGCAAGCCCGATTTGACTGGCAACTAGATTGGTTGTTCGGTGTATGAAGTTGGTCTTGCAACGTTGCCGCAATGCCGCATTGCCACTAACATTGTGGCTGATTCTTTATTTTTCTAAGCATGCTGTGATGCAGTTAGCTGATCCGAATGTAGCTCGGTTGTAGTTGACAAGTTTTCAAAAGTGAAAAATGTGTAGTCTTCTCAGAACTGAAATGTGTGCTGTTTGGTTTGAATCAGATCCAGAAAAAAGAAATGAAAATGTGTTGAAGTGTGTTAAGGAGAAAATGGGTGGAGAAAAATTCACACCAAAGCATAAAAAAGCTGTTACCCGGTTTTGCTCCAGACTGCAACAAAAATGGCAACAAAGCAAAAGAAACAAAGTTCATTTTCAAAGCTGTTATGAAACGTGGCTTTCTGGACAACTCTTTCCTGGATCACATTCTTCTATAAATATTCAGCAAAAAAAGCTTTCGATAAGCTGACTGTTCCGGAGCAAGAGGAGACGAGTTGCTGATCTCAGCAAGAACAGGTCTGCTTCTAAGCTTTCATTTGCTTTGCAAATGAACGCTCGTCGTGAAGGTAATGAAGATGCAGCTAAACTTATCACCGAAGCAATGCAATCGACCCCAACACGATCGACACGCATACGAAAAGCTTGGAAAGCACAAAATGTGTCACCCGCTAAGCATGCACGGAAACTTACAGAAGAGGAAGCATTATGCTTCTATATTGACGGAAATTTTTCGAAATCTTTGTGGATAAGCATGAGACAAAACAACAAAATGTGCAACGTTCTTCAAATCTATCCATCGTATCAAGTCCTCATGAAAGCTCGTGAAAAATGTATTCCATCGAAAGAATACATTACTGTTTCGGAATCAATATCTGAAGTAAAGCTTCAAGCTCTTCTTGACCATACGGCTAAGCAGCTAGTTGTTCTTCAAGATGAAGTGTTGAGTACTATCTCTGACGCTGAACTGATGGATCTTGAACTTGTTTCAAAATGGGGCTTAGATGGTACCTCTGGCCAATCGAACTACAAACAAGGCTTTGCGGACAATCAGCTTGATGATAGTTCTATTGTTGTCTCATCTTTGGTTCCTGTACAAATGCGTGTCAAGACTTGCCCGTCAAAAATAATTTGGCAAAACATCCGCTCATCATCTACACGGTTCTGCCGCCCAATAAGGATCCAATTTGCCAATGAATCTAAGGAACTTATCATAAAAGGGAAGAAAAATGTGGATGATCAAATAGCTCATATAACTACGACCATCACTCAAAATTCCGCACTTTCGAAAATCAACATCAGTCATACAATGATATGCAGCATGGTAGATGGTAGGGTGTGTAGTGCTGTGTCTGAAGTATCATGTCAAAAGTGCTATGTTTGTGGAGCTTCACCCAAAGAGTTTCATGATGTAAGCAAAATGGAAATGAAAATACCCAACAAGGAGATGCTTAAATTCGGCTTTTCCACACTTCATTGTCATATTCGGTAAGTTTTTGCATATGAACATGACATTTATTATTTCTTGTTAACTAATTTATTATTATATTTAAAAATTAGGTTTATGGAATGCCTGCTACATATTGCTTATCGATTGGATGTTAAATGTTGGCAAGCTAGAAAACCTCATGAAAAAGAAAGTGTCGTGGCTCGTAAAAAATACATCCAAGAAGCGTTTAAAAGACCGATGGGCCTCATAATAGACGTTCCCAAGCAAGGCCCAGGTACATCAAATGATGGAAACACAGGCAAAAGGTTTTTTGATGATCCGTCTGTCACAGCATCTATTACGGGATTGAACGTAGACATCATTGAGAAATTTTCCAACATTTTGTCAGTTATTTCTTCGGGATTTGAGATAAATGCAGAAAAAGTTTAGGATATATCTTACTGAAACTGCCCAGCAATATGTGAAGCTGTACGGCTGGTACAAAATGCCATCCAGCGTACATCGTGTTTTAATTCATGGAGCAGACATTATAAGAGCTTCCATTATTCCCGTCGGTCATCTATCGGATGAGCCTCAAGAATGTCGGAATAAGGACATTAAAAACTTTCGAGAGCATCGAGCAAGGAAATGTTCACGGTACATATAGCTCCTATTTTATATCTACCAAACACTTAGCTTTATTTATTTGTTAACATTTAACAGTGTAGCCACAAATCAGGACATCTTCAACCGTTTGTTGGTATCTTCAGACCCACTGATTTCTTCAATGCGAAAGATTTCGAAAAGGAAATGTAAGCCTTTCAGAAAAGATGCATTGCAATTTTTGAAAGAACCTGAAGCTTTGAACAAAGAGGTGTCAAATTCCTCCAACGATGAAGATTCGGAATATGAAGAGGAAGATTCGCAGTAGAACGATGAAGTGTTTTTCGTTGTCTAATAAATTGGCCTTTTTTATGAAAAAAATTAATAGCAAGTCCAAATGTTTATTAAAAGAGATGAAAAAATCACTTAAAAGCACTATAATATAATAAAAAGCTTAGTTTCCATTTTGAAAATTTGTTAACTGCCCTCTTGGACCCCCCTATAATTTGTACATCAATTTAAAGGGTATTAGTTACTGAATAAATTAACGTAAAGTTTAGCTGCTAATACCTGCTAACCTGTAATCTACACATCCTCGAAGATAGCTTAAAAAATTCATTAAAACTGACGTAAATTCATCAAATAAGGAGATAATGATTAGCTGTCTTCTACAAAGAAGTGTGTTTTTACAATATCTAAAACATTGTAAAACATTGAAACAATGAGAAAATTCAAACAAAAAAGTTATGGTAAAAACACGATTTTTAAGGGGTATTACATTTTGCATTCCTTTTTCACCCTACAACTTCGTCTAGTTAAGAGATAGAAAGTTTTTGTCTTCTACAAAGTTTCATAAAATGATTTGATCTACAATGTTATTATACATTATTATCGATTTAAACCAAAAATAAAAAAGTTATTTTTTTTATCTAGGCGTATACACCCTTTAAATCAAATTTGTTAGCACAAAAATAAAGTACTTAAAAAATGTAGAAAAATTGTAGAAGAAAACAATGGTCCACATCTCATAGTTTCGCCGCAAATACCAATGTCCCACTTTTTTTTATTTCGTCCCACTGTGCGACGCCAGAAGCCAGAGCATGCCTTTCGGACGTAGTCCTCCGACATTGACTGCCATGTGCGTGTTATCGTTGACTTCAGGGTTTTCACACTAGGGTGTGATGTTTTGCAGGCTCGTGCTTCAACATATGCCCAAATCGAATAATCCAACGGATTAAGATCTGGACTGCTAGGGGGCCACAAATCCTTCGGCCAAAACTTCATGTTATCGTTCAACGATTGTTGGGCTCGATTGGACGTGTGAAACGGCGCTCCATCCTGCTGTAGGACAACGTTTTGGTCCTCGAAGAAGCTGGCCTTCACCCAGAGAAGCACTTGGTCCTTTAAAATACCGATATACATTTCGGTATTGATTTTTCTCCAACATCAATGAAAACAGGCAGAATTTTCAAATCGTTGGACGCCACCAAGCCAAACATCATGACACCAGCCGGATGTTTGGTTTGAAGCATCGATGCTAAAAAGCTTTCTGTCAGAGAACGGGATTATCATTTTTTCTTCTTCAACAAGGAAAGCAATCTCTTGGAACGAGTCACTCGTAGTTCCTTGACCCGGTCCGTAATCAAGTGGCGTTTCACTCTGGCTCTGGAAGATACATGCAGGTCTTCATTGATGATTTTCCGTATGGATTTCTCCGATATATTGGCTTCCTTTGCAAGTTTTCTCTTGGAACGCACCGGGTTGCGAGCAATTTTCGCACGGACCGATTTGATCACGTTTGGCGTGCGTGCAAAGCGTGGGCGTCCGATTCCCGGCTTCCACTACTTAGGACCATCCTGCAGGGATTTGTAACGGTAAACTGTTGCCAAATGCCTACCACCTTGGCAATCTCTTTCGGCTTCTTCTGGGCGAGCAACAAACTGGTGATCACTTCTTTCGCGAACATTTTGACGAATTTGCAATAAAACAAATAGAATGTTTGGATGCACCACTTGAAAGTTAACATAAACAAATACACTTCCGACAAAAAATAGTCACAAGCTACACGAATTAACCCAATACTCAAGTTTGAACATTTTTGCATTATTTTCTGCCGCACCCTGTATGGCTTCATTGTCTGTTGCCAAGCTTCACTCGTTTCAATTGAACTTCATAGAACTGAGAATTGAAACTGAGCTAAGTTTTGCGTTTTTGGTTTTAGTTTTATGTCAATTTGGTTATTTCTACTGTTTCGAGCCACCGGCTGAATGTCTTTCAAATAAAGACAAACAACAACAACTGTTTATGTATGATGAAGATTGAACAATTGGTCAAAAGAGCAAGCCATCTAACATGAGGATGCTTCATTAAGCGAGAAGAAAAGCCCGCCCTCTATTCACAAAATGTTAGCAATGAGGAGTTGCCATTTTCACTCTAACTATCCAGAGTGCTTCAATCAGGTGCCCTAATGGTCCCTCTCATTCCCATGAAATATTTATATTATAGTGTGCATATTTATGTAAATGAAAAATACTACAAGAATTTGTATCTAATATAGCAACTCATTATAACTTACTTGTCTCCTTTCCAACCCTAAGTGTTGTATGGCCAATGTAAAAGACCTGGGCCCAGGTCAGGTTTCTTGTCAAGGATCCGACGCCACGAGCCCCTAGGTCTGCATTTGTTGTGATGTCCTACTGGTTACCAATCCAGCGCCGACCGACCTTCACTTTCATTCTCGATTTTTTGTTGATATCGGTTTCTGCTGACATCAAGGAAGGACTGCAGCATTCGAGATCCAGTTGTGAGGCATTCGGGATCCAGTTTGCTTCGCTTCCGATGAGTTGGAAGGGTGTTTCGTGTTGACATCTAACGATTTACTCATTGATGGTAAGACCCGCCGCAGAGGAGTTTTCGGCAAGGTCGGTGAACTAACTAACGCTGCATATCAGAGCGCTGTTGTGACGTTACAGACCAACGTCATCAGCGAAATCGAAGTCGTTGATGTGCTCCATAGTGATAGACTGCCAGAGCAGAAAACGGTTCCACAGACGGTCAATATCATCTTTCGGGTCATATCGATGAGGAAGATTAGCGGTGAAAGTTCCATCCTTGCTTCACACCACCCCTATAGGTTCGAACAAGGCTTCATTATGCAGGACTCTGCACGTAACAGCCCCCTACTGCAACTCGATGAGGTACTAGACTACTGCAGGAACTGGTGGACCCTTCCGTTGAAGGAGGCCTTACTAAGTGCTCTAAGCTCAAACTCGGCAGAATTTCGATTAAACTCCTTGATGTTCTTGAAAAAGATCGTTTTGTTTCGGTTCGGTTCAGAGAAAGAAGGCTGGCACAAAAGGTAACTTTACAAAACTGTGTTTAGGGAAGCGGAACCTATCTTGAGCTCAATAAACCGACCTCCTGTGGAAATCGGTGAACATGCACTGAATACCGAACACTGAGTACACAGTTTATTCACAATTTATTCGTTTACTTACCGTTCATCGTTTAGCAACACACAAAACATTCGATTCTGATAATTTTCTTCCAATTTAATGCGGAAAAGTTATCACTGCTATGTTCCTATATTAATAATATCGCGAAAAACATTAATCCCAGCTGTGTACACATGTTAATCGTACTGATTTTAATCAAGAAAAAATATAAACAAGTTAATGCTCTCCACTACTATATCCAAAAATGAAAAAGATCATTTGACAGCCCTTCACGTGTGTTTGGTAGCATGCATAGACCCAAGACAAATTGAAAGGGTTTGTTTGTTATTCTCCCATGAGAATATTGACAACAAGACTCACCATAACGTTGGGCATATAATGCTCTTTGAATGATTGAACACGCACACTAGCGTTGGTGTGTATGCTATACAGTATGCGAGCAGTGCAACATCAAGCGATTACGTCGATTGTAAACATGGTTCAGAATAGGTGCGAGCGTATTTAAATTATTGTGAAAATTAATCCCATAGTTTTCTAGTATTTGATCACGTATTCGTAGATTCTTGTGTGGCTAGTGTAATAAGTGTAGTGTGATTTTTATGGTTTGTGCAATTACGCAACGAAATTGTGTGAGGATATAGTGCAATTGAAGAGAAAACTTGGAGTCTGGCTCGAGTATATTCCCTAGTACGGTTAAAACAATACGACGAATTTGTAGTGCAAAGGTAAGCAATTGTGTTGAAAATGTGACTGCTCAATATGTCTACGAAATTTAAGTCTCCAAAACTTTTTTGTAACTTTCAATAATATTCAAAACCTAATTTTATTTGACAGGATTATATATTCTTGGTTACTGCGTCCATTAATTGGAGAAATTAAACATCTTTTTACGTTTGAAGTTGGATGGTTGTAGAATGTGATGGATATATGTGCTATGGTGAGAATAGGTTCCGCTTCCCTATTTATCTTCTCGGTGGTAAGTCTGGACTGTAAGTTAGTTAATGAGTTAAGGTGGTCTATATTTATAGCAGAAATTTTATTTTTCCGGAAACACATTAGCGTTGTTGGTAAAAAGGACCGACGCAATCGGTTTGTTGCTGATCGGTTAATTGGAAGGCACCTTGGGTCTTGCACCACACACAAATACACTTGCGCATATATGTAGTTGAATACGGAAAGTTGAAGAAGGAGACAAGAGCGAAAAAAAAGCCGTTTTCAAACAAAGGATGGGGCCATTTTGCAACGAGAGACGGGGAAGAGAAAACGTTGTGGGGATAGGGTTTACACATTAATTGAATCGCTGTTCTATTTTCGCACTGGTAGTTGCGAACAGAGTCTATCGAAAGCGTTTTTGTAGTTAATGAATACCAAAAAGGGACTCTTGAAATTCATTAACCTGCTCCAGGATGATTTGGAGCGTAAAAATATGGTCTACAAAGGTCTTCCGTCACAAAATCCTACCACTACACAGATAAAAGGAAACACTGAATTTTCTGCGTTATCTAATGCACATAAAGGGAATGCTAGATTAGGCAGAAAATAATGGGAATTTCATGTAAATTTAAGCCAGATAACGTCTAAATCTAGCCTGTTGTATGAAAGATTGCAAACAATATCGTTGTTTACGCTCCTTTGGCTTGAAATTACACAAGGGGAAATTTTACGCGCTTGTTAAAATTAATTATTTTTTTCTGTGTATAGAGTTGCATCAGTCTTCTCCTGTATCCGATTCATTTCAAATTCATCTTTGCACAGGACTTTGAGAGCAATACAGTCAGATCCTCCTTCTTACGAGGTGCACGAGTTTAAGATGTCGTTATTTTCATTAAAAATACGCAATTATTCCGGAACAATGACTAAACATTTTATGTTCAAGGTATTGGCCCTCGCATTCTACACAATTTATCAATATCTCAGGCAATTTATGGATGCCATTTCAAAAGAAAGCTTTCACTGACATCCATTCGCCGAGTCATTTTCATGCTGCAGAATGACTTGGCCGTGACTTCGAGCCCTCGTAGTTGGCTGCTTTGTTTCTAGTCCGCTCTATCTCAGCTTTTGCTTCTGGATCGAAGTAGGTCGCGCTTCAAGACTGACGTGTTTGTTTGTTTGTCTTTCGAGAAAATTTGATAGTAAAAATTAATGAGTAGTGTTAAACTTTTCATTTTTGTGATGATTTGGTCATCAAAGAGTTGATTGCGGTCCACCATGAGGCTTTCGTGGAATGCACACAAAGTGGCCCCTCTGGAGACGGAATTCCAAACACTCAGGCTTGCGACAGGAGGAGCTCTTGGTCAGCCGTGTCACTCGGAGATGTTTGAAAATGGTCGCGGAGCGTTCAAAGTCGACCATCTCCGCCAGAACAGAAGGTTATCTGGAGGGCACACGGTCCTGCTCTGGTTGCTCGATGTTAGAACCACAGCAATGGAATGTTGTGGAAATCCGGGTGACCTCGTTTCATTTTATCCTTTTGTGTCGCACTGTCAGTTTTTATGGCAAAAGGGTAAATGCATCATAAGATTGGACAAATTTTCCCTAACAAATTGAAAAGTGCTCCCTAAAATTGCTCGTTAAATTCAACAAAATATAACCATAAAGTATATAAAATGTTCCATATACATGGGAAAACAGCTCCATAGAATAATGAAAACTGAGCATTGGAAATCCGGATATGTTAATTTATGATAGATGCAGTGCTAAATATATCATGTATAATTTGACAATGGTTTACTTGAAAAGTAACCTTAAGCAACAATTAGTGTATCATACGGATGATGAAAAGTACTTTGATCTTGTACGGTACATTAATTGAAGCTTAAGGTTACTTTTCAACTGGATCACTGTCAGATTGTACATAATATATTTAGCATTGTATCTAACATTAATGAACCTATCCGGGTTTTCAATGCTCAATTTTAATTATTCTATGGAGCTATTGTCCCATGTCTATGGAACTTTTCATATATTTTATTGTTATATTTTGTTGAATTTAACGAGCAATACATTTCATTTTAGGGAGCGTTTTTCAATTTATTATTGAAAATTTATCCAATCTTATGATGCATTTATAGGGCTGCCGTTTATGAAAATTCACGTTTACAATAAGGTTTTGGAAGTGGTTTTCGTTTTGAGTTATGTTGCCATTATAATCTTGAATCAGTCTGATTCCAACAAGTTTCTCGCTCAGATACCACATGCGTGAAGAAAACTTATTTTTAGCACTGTTTGCAGCAGCCAAATCAATAGTTTGGAATTTTTGAAGCCTTGAGATCAATAGAAGATCCATTATAAGTGCCAACGTAGGACAAGTTGCTGAAAACCAGGCCTCAATGTACATTGATATCAGAAAAGTACAAATATCCAGAAGTCCTGAAGTTTCCTTCCTCGAAAGTTTGAATTGCGCTCGAAATAGCTATACTTTCAAGCTATAAATGGCATCCGCCATTCACCTCCATTCCAGGCTGACGAAATTGCACGATTATAACATTAGTGCTACCAAGAAAGATGATCGTTAATTCAAGCAATTCCAGGTAATCGTCGCGAGGTTGGCCAGTCTGTAAAAAGTTTGGAAGGAAATAAGGTCAGCTCTTGATAGTTTAGCGGAAGATAACTTACAGCAATGTGATTTTTAACGAATGAAATTATTTCTGCTCGACGAGCTGCATTCAACGTAGAAGGATATGTTTTTGGAACACTGAAATAAGATTTATTCACGTTGGGCCATTGCTGCTGAAACTGCTTGAAAATTTTAATTTCAGGACCTGTTGATGGTCCCATTATACAGTGGTAAACTGATTGAAGAATGAATTCCAAAATCTGGCGTCGACACGGCAACCAAAGTAACTGCCTATTGATCTTATGTTTGATTCGTTGCTGCTCCACCCTTACATTTTGTAAAGTATGACAATGCTTATGATCTATGTTTTCAATTAAAAACAACTATTGTAAATCAGTATTCGACATGACACGTAATTTTATGAATTCAATATTAATCAATACATAAATACGTTTAAATATGTTCAAGATCCATGTGAACTCTCAATTATAAGATCATTCTCTCTTTCTTTCTCTCTCTCTCTCTCTCTCTCTAAATCTTCCTCCTTTTGCTCTCTTTCTGTCTGCTTTTTTTCAGTATATAATTTTGTCTTTATAAATGTACAGCAAAGATGTTGCTTGCGAAAGTTCAAATATGTTGGCGTAAATACAAACACACATTCATTGTTGAGGCTTATATCTCAAAAGCGTTGAGAGATACCGCAAAACCCTTCAGGGTCACTAAATTACGTGTTTACTTATAAATGCATCTGTTTTGGTCGATATTTGCCACCGTTCGACATTTTGCACCTAGGCCCATTTCGGCACCTCTAAACCTTAACGAAAAATTCTGAAATTTTAGTATGTCAACTGATGGACCCTAAAGATCATTTTCCACATGGGAATTCTTGTGATTGTTTTTTTTTTTTAAATAAGCCCCACCCTAGTGAGATAGGTTTCTTCGTCCATAACCACGTCGCAATTCACCGGGAAAATCGAGTTGACCATCTTATTCAACCGCTCATTGAACGCATACACTTCTGAACGCAGATGCTTCACTGTTTTTGCCATTACAGTTAGAGTTCGACTGATAGAGCTGTCAAATTTTGTCCGCTGATTTATGGGTTACTATGATTGATGCTACATGGGTAGTTTTGTCAGTGCGGGTGAAGGTAATTCCATGAAAAGCCGGCAATTTTTGTCAATTTATTTTATTGCAAAAGTTACTAGAACTTCAAAAGTTACTAGAACGTTGAAATATTGTTAATATATACGGTCAGAGGTATGATTTGCCCTTCAAATGAATTATGTGTAAGGATTTTCTTGAACTTGAAGCAAGTGTTTGTGAACGTCAAATAAATTGAAATGAAGTTCGTAACTTTTATTGTACTTCCCGAGGAGAAGACAACAACATATGAATACCTAAATTTGATCTAGATGACTGGCTTTGGTATTGAACAGCTCAGATTGAGAGGTAAAGTACCCAAACAAAATACCTAAGAATTGAAGCAAAATATCTCTCAAATAACAAAACTAGTAATTTCGGATACCTGGGAATACCTAAGCGGTACTATTTTGGTATTGTAATTAGATATTCGCATAACATTGTGGAAACAATTGGTATATGGTATTATCATGAGGTATTTCTACCACTTCATCTGAGCACTTAAATACCAAGGCCAGATATCAAGGTATTCGTTCCTGTTTGAGGTTTTAAGTTGGTAATATTAAAAAGATGAACTTATTTAAGATGATCTGACTGTACCCAAAGTGTCCTGTTTTTCAGCAAAAAAAATTTTAAGTCTGAACCTTCTGAAAGCATGGGCTGCTATTTTTACCTGCTATATAACAGAACTA
>JASCZW010015208.1:0-21076 GCA_034211315.2 Aedes japonicus | reverse complement strand
TATGATAATCTGAAACGACCTCACCAATTTTCCTTATCTGCTGTTGGAAATCTCGTCCGGATGCGGGAGTTGGGCACTAAAAAACAAAAAATTGGGAAAAACTACCGACGCACAATTCATCTCAAGATACATGACCATAACACACTATGAGAGGGATTTCATTCACAACGTCCTACGGAAAGCACTCGGAAAAACTAAAATTTCACCATTGATTTAAGTTGAATGAAGGAATATTTTTTTTTTTATTTCCGCGAAAACCTTCAACTTTTAAATGTACAGTGCAGAAAAATTTTGAATTGAGGGTTTGAAGGTTTTTATTTTGAAAGCAAACCGCTTTCTACGAAAAAGAACCAAGGCAACTTTTCAATTTTGACAATGGTTTTTTTTTTAAGTTTAATAATCATTATTCTTCGTGTGTAGATATCAAAGGTAAAGGGAACTGCCTAGAAGAGAGAAAAGTGAAATACAATGATGCACAAAACAAAAAAAAAATTCACAAATGCTCGTTGGAAGCAGTCTAGTCTAACAAGGTTAAGTGATGCTTCATTTCTCATGAAACGGTTGGAACCTAAGCATGAACTTTAGTCCTAGCCTCATACGGCTTATAGTTTTAGTGCAACTACTCGCTCTCTAAAAAGAGAAGAATATATGAGAACATAAATGGAAAACTAGGAAAATTTAAATCAACACTTCACTTGATCACTTTAAGAAAAAAAAAACTGAAAGACTTTTTTAAACTATAACTAGTAAACGCGAACAAATTCCGTTCATTTCCAACTTTATCTTGACAGACAGGCCTGTTTCGGCCTCGACTTACAGACTTAAAATTTGTATGTTGTTCAAGTTTAATTTGTGTTTTTCGTTGAACATGTGTTCAGCTACTTTTGATTTGAAATTGTGTATGATTCCTTTTTCGGTGTTTGCTTTAGTGATTTCTGCGATATGTTCTTTGAAACGAGTTTTTAGAGTACGTTTGGTTTATCCTGTGTAAATTTTTCGACAATGATCACAAGTTATTTTGTAGATCCCGGATTTTTGAAGATTGTCAAGGGGGTCTTTAGCAGAGCCTAAGAGAGTTTCAAATTGATTATTTTTACTAGTGAAAACTATTTTTAAACCAAAGTTTCCGAGGATGGACCGTAATTGTTTAATTTGGGTGTTATATGTCATTGTTATTCTTCTAAGTTGGAGTTGTGCTTTAGGTAATGTGGTGAGTGATTTCCTATATTGTTTTCTAGGTTTTTATTGACTACATTCTGTATTGTTTGTTGTGAGCAACCATTTAAGTGTGCAGGCTCAAAAATGAATGCAAGTTCTTTAGTTATGTCGTTTGGACTTTGAACTTTTGTAATGTCTGTATTCTGTGTATCATGTGGTTGATATGAGCGATTGGACGTGTGTGGTATTGTGCGTTATGCATTAGTCGGATTTCTGTTCATTTTAAATGAGAGTTTAGATTGTTCTTTCACTACAAGCAAGTCCAGGAAAGGTAATTTATTGTCATTTTCAACTTCGTAAGTAAATTCTATTTTTTGTGTGCGTTATTTAAAGTTCCTAGAGTAATGCCTTATTCAGACTACGGAGTTGTAACATGATACAAGGCTATCTTGATGACGTTATTCGTGTTGATAATTTTGATAACACCCTTGTATTACGTTACAACTCCGTAGTCTGAACAAGGCATGAGGGGTAAGAGATTTTTCTTTAAAATGCTAAATACATCAACCACGTATCTCCATCAGACGGTAGGTAGTCGGTTTTTATCTTGTATTTATTTTTCAAAATTTGCCATGACCTGTCACACCGGCAGTTGGGAAAAATGTTGAACATTCACCATTCAACCGTCTCCAGAGTGTTGAAGCAGTTCCAGGAGTGGTTGACGTTGGACCACGGCAAAGGAGCTGGAAGAAAACCGGGACCGGAGAACAAAAAGACGGAGGGAAAGGTGAAGCGGATGATCCCAACGTCTCAAGCCGTGATTTGGCTAAAAAGATCGGCATGCCGCAGAGCTACATCCAGAATGCAAAGAAAAGAGCTGGACTACATACATACAAGGTACAGAACTTCCCAAACCGCGATGAGCGGCAACAATTGACGGCTAAAACTCGGGCACGGAAGCTCTACGAGAAGATGCTGACAAAATATGGCTGCTGTGTGATGGACGACGAAACGTATATAAAAGCCGATTTTAAGCAAATTCCGGGGTTGGAGTTTTTCACCGGCAAGAGCAAGTTCTATGTGGACGACAAATTTAAGAAGAAGAAAATGTCGAAGTTCGCCTCCAAATACCTCATTTGGCAGGCCATCTGCTCTTGCGGACTGAGGAGTGAGCCTTTCGTGACGAAAGGCACAGTAAATGGCGAGATCTACAAATCTGAGTGCCTCGAGAAGCGCCTTTGCCACTATTCTTAAAGTATCCTGGAGTGGTATGAGGCCAATTCTGTCCATTTTGTTCCAAAGGACATGAATCCGCCAAACTGTCCGGTGGAGCAGTATTGGGCAATGATGAAGCGGGAACTTCGGAAGAGCAAGAGGACAGTCAAAGACGAGAAGGACATGTTAAGAAAATGGAAAAAAAAAAACTGAGAAACTGGTACCGGATGACACTGTAAAGACTTTGATGGAGGGCATCAAGCGAAAATGCGTTCAATTTTACACTCAAGGCTCCATCGATTAACTTTTCTTTTGATTTTTGAAGTAAATATATGTTTAAAACTACCCTAAAATTTTGGTTTGATTCTAAACATTATAAGAAAATTGGCATGACATTTTCGGTGTCGCAATAATTTCGTGTTCGCCCTTTAGCTCAGAGGGGCACCTTTTAATTGTCTATATGATTCATTTCTGAATGAAAAATAATGTTCTTCCATGCAAAGTTGAGTGAGTTTTAAGTATGAACGTATTGTTTTCGTCCATGTCATGTCGTCATTTTTAATGAGTAACCAATTTTCTAATAAATTTAATGTATCTTTTACTGTAATACTAGGAAATAAAGATTGTACTTCAGAAGAAACTAAAAATTAATCTTCTTTCACGTGAACAAGTTCGGTGAAATGTTGTGAGTTTTTAATTGATCGAGTGGGAAATTGTTTTGGCTTGTTCAGTGACTAACCATTTAGCTATTTAAGGGTTGGGGATCCGACGGCTGAGATGATTTCACCCATTTCATTTCCAGGTGTGTGAATTTTAGCAAGACCTTTAATTCCAGTTGGTTCTTTGAGGTTCGTTACTAACCTATCAAACACTGAAGACATGTTTCTTTTACAGCTCCAATTTTTTTACAAACTAGACTCATTTATCTCCGTGTTTAGCAGACGAGGGAAACCCAAATTAGCTATTACTTTGTTTTTGTTTTGATTCGCTGTGTTATTTTGACAATTTGCGATTAGGTTGAACATTCTGAATGTTGTTTACAAAGGGGAATGATGGTTGTAATATTGCAAGTAAAATTTGAAATTGTAATTTACATATTAATGGATAAAATCAAATATAATCTAGCATACAGACAGAGAACAAAGCTAGCTTCTGATTCATATATAATACTAATGGCAGTTCGTTCGAATTTATCTTAATTTTACTGAAACTTGACAGATGGAAAATAATCGATTAATCGAATAAAATCCCTTTGTGATTGTTCACCAAACATTCGATGAGATGTCTGTCAAAATTGAGTTCCCGTCGGTCAGAACTAAGTCAGCTCGAGTAGCAGACTCAATCGATTATTTTCCATCTGTTAAGTTGAAGTGAAATTTAAAATTAATTCGCAAACACAGCCTTAATATTCGCCTTTCAATGCTTGTTTTTAAATTACACCATTTTCAATATTAGCTCCACAAGAACTCAAAAAATAGTATTGTCCTATACTATTTGCCTATGGTCCATTTTACAGTGACCTCACACCTCAGATTTGACAGGTACTGGTGACCATGTGTGCAGCAATTCATGTATGAAAAACAAAGATGGGTAACACGACGGTTGTTGCTATCTCTTATACTCTCATGGTGAAAAGTGAGGTTAAATTTTGTCATTCAATGCCCTATTCTTGACATTTCCATAGATTTCGCCACCCAAATTTGCGCCGTGACTTTCCCACCGAATTTTGCCGTTCGACATGTTTTGGATATAGACACTCAAGTAATAGACCGGACAACGTGAGTCTGGCACAGTTGATGTATCCAAAACAACTGTCAAATCGTATGGGAAATGCGAGGAAATTAATGTTCGTTTTGGATACAACATGGCGGCACGTTGTCCGGTCTATTACTTGAGTGTCTATACTGTGCCAGACTCACGTTGTCCGGTCTATTACTTGAGTGGCTATAGTTTTGGACCCATCTGCACTTTGTGCACACTTAGAAAATAATACCGAACTCGGTTCAATTTTCTACCAAACCCCATCGGTTAAGGGCCACCCACAATTGATACGTTGCGGTTGCGTTGAGTGAAACCTATGGGAAAACTGTCAAATTGACGCAAACGCATTCGCAACGTATCAATTGTGGGTGACTCTTTACCAACAAAGAACCGAATAAATCGTTATACACGTTAAGATAAGATTACCGAAAATTAAGTTTTAACTTTTTAATATATCATTAATTGGATTAAACTTTCGGTTTTGCAGTCACACTTAAACACGTCTTATCAGGTTCGCAGTCCACGATCAAAAAACGACTCAGCCTTCTTTTATTCACATTTCTATTATTTAAACGATACCGAGTTTTGCTCTTCGAGCCGAAGCATTACGAGTTTGCGTTACAACAAAAAGGGGTTCTGTTCTTTATGTCGAATATAACAATTCTTCCCCCTAAAGTATCCTTATATATACATACATTATTACATAATTTGACTGATGATCAGAACGTATTAACAAATACCAATTTATAAAACATGTTCGAATTCATTATACAAATGAGGTCTAAAAAAAAACTATCAGAGCTTTGGACGATTCCTTTTTTTTCATCTTTTCTTTCTTTTTCAATATTGGCCAAACTGTATGCCTGACTGTATATTAGTTGCTGACTACACCTAAATCCTTAAATACTCAATAAATTCATTTCTTTTTTTCTTCCTCTTTTTTTTTTTTTGTTTTCCAGGACTCAGTAAAAAATACTAAACGTATATTACCGCTGCTGGGATGTCTGTTGATTTGATGCTGCCGGGTCATGATTTCTTTTTGTTCCCGTCGAGCTACGCGTTTTTATTGGACTGCGTCGAATGTACTTGAAACGCCTACTAACGCCTTCTGAATCTGTAGGTACGGCCGGAACGTCTGGGAAACCGTAAAATTCCTCATCGGAATCAATCACACTTCTTGGCCGTTTCGTGCTCTGTATTGGAATATGTATCGTGGTACAGGTTGGTTGAGCGGGAATAATTCTCAGTTGATTCCGGTGGGCTTTGAGTGCATGCCTGCCAAAAGAAATTTCAAAAACATTTAGTGAAACTCTTTTGACATACTGTGCGTTGATCCACTTTTCGATCGCATGTTTATCGTGATTTTTATATAGAATTTTATCTCCTAACACCAATTTGGAAAACGGATCGTTATAAGGCACACTATTGTTATCTACATATGAATCATCCCTTTTCATATTGGGAATACTTTCAAGGTGATTTTCATAGTGATTCTTAGGATGGAATAAATCAATTCACATTTTTGGCTTGAAGTTCAACATCTTTTCTGATGGAAATCTATCGTCAATAGAACAAGTATTCCTGTAATTAGTTAAAAATAAGGTCAATCGATCCTCAATATCGAGCGATCTCGTCTCAGGGTCTAACATAAATTTTTTTAAGACTTCTTTAGCTACTTTCACCATTCTTTCAGCTTGGCCATTGCTACTAGGGTTGTAAGGTGGGCTCTTCATGACTTTTATACTTTGCCTCTCCATGAACGAACAGAACTGGCTAGAATTGAAAGGTGGTCCACCAGCTGTTACTAGAACATCGGGGAGCCCAAAACGAGCGAAAATAGCCGTAAATTTTTTTATCACTTTACTTGCGTCCGTTCCGTTTTTCATAATCTCTACCTCTAACCATTTGGTGAAACTATCTACAATTAACAGATATGTTCTAGATTCGAAAAAGAAAAAAACTGCATGGATACGACTGAATGGACGCGTCGTGGGAGTCCAAGAATTATTGTAACCCGATTTGGGGACTACAGCTGTTTGCATACAAATCTGGCAATATTTTACAAAATGTTCAATATCAGTATTCATTCCGAACCAAAACAAACAACGACGCGCTATCTGTTTCATCTTAACGACTCCACTGTGATTGGCATGGAGTAATTTCAAAATGGTATTCTGGAGTGAAACCGGAATAATCACTCTGTTCTGGTATAAAATGCAATCATCAGTTATCTCCAAATCAAAACGCAAAGAATGTGCGGGTTTCCATGCAGTTTCAATCTTTTTCAATCAGTTTTCAATCTCTAATATATCCCGTAACTTGTTGCAGAAATGGATCAGATTTCGTCTGTTTTGCGATTTGTGCATAGTCCAAAGGAAAATCACCGAAAAAATTTATGCTCTTGATACAACCACTGTCTATGTTCTTTGGAACACTTTGTTCCAGAGGGAATCTGGAACAAAAATTGGCATTTCCCATATGTGAAGACGGCCGATAACAAATTTCATACTCGTATATAGACAACTCCATAACATATCTTTGCAATCGGGTCACACAGATTTGATTTTTTCCTTCTTTCCCAAAAATTCCTATCAATGGTTTGTGGTCCGTATAAATTGTAAAATTTTGCCCAAACAAATATTTATGGAATTTTTTTACCGTACATACTAGAGCCAAAGCTTCTAGATGTAGGATAGGGTATGACTTCTGTGCTGAGTTCAATGAGAAAGAGACGAAACTGATAGGTTTTTCCTGTCCGTTTACTACATGCGCTAAAACTCCACCGAGACCATAACTGCAAGCATCGGATACCACCACGATAGGTTTCTTCGGGTCATAATATTATAATATATTTGCGTTAAACAGAGATGCCTTACATTCCTCAAATGATTGTTGGCATTTGTCATTCCAAATAAATTTTATGTCCTTACGTAGTAGATTATACAAACAACTCAATTTCGCAGATAAATGCGGCACAAATTTTCCGTAATAATTAATCAACCCTAAAAATGCTTTCAACTCTGAAACATCTTTAGGCACCTTGGCTTCTCGAATTGTTGACAGCTTTTCAGGTGATGGAAGTAGTCCTTCTTCCGTGATCAAATGTCCCAAATAGATCAGAGAATGAACAAAAAATTTGCATTTTTGTAAATTTACTTTAATGTTTGCTTTTTCAAGTTTTTCCAGTACTAAAAAAGATTTTTTCACATTCCTCCCTTGTTTCTCCAGCTATGAGCACATCATCCAGATAGCATCTCACATGCTTTAAACCAAGTAAAATTTGATCCATGATTTTCTGGAATATAGATGCGCTGGATGTCGCACCCTGGGGCAATCGGTTATAAGTGTAAAGGCCTTTCACAGTATTAATCACTACGAACTTCCTTGATCTTTTCGATAATTGTAATTGAGTGTACGCCCCTGCTAAATCCAAACAACAAAACCACTTACAACCAGATAAAGAGGCGAAAATATCTTGAGCAATTGGGAGAGGATACGTATCAGGAATGATAGATTTATTAATAGAAACTCGGCAGTCAATTACCATTCTTATATCTTTACCTTTTTTGAAAACAATAATTACCGGAGATGCCCATTAACTAACCTTTATGGGAGTTATAACGTTTTGTTCCTCCAAAGAGTCCAAATGCTCCAGGACCTTGTCCTTCAGTTTAAAAGGTACTTCGTATGCTCTCCGAAACACGGGTCTGTCCTCTTTAAGCACCAGATCTGCTTCAAATCCTATTATTGGATGCGAAAAGTCTCTGTCAAAAATTTTTGGAAACCGTTGTTTTACAATAGATTCAATATTACCAGAGTCGATCAGCTGATTGGTATGCAATTTGTTTACATGTAAGTTGGATACAAAACCATTCCTCCAATTTGGATAAAAAACATCCAACCA
The DNA here is from genome assembly GCA_034211315.2 of Aedes japonicus. Lineage (NCBI taxonomy): Eukaryota > Metazoa > Arthropoda > Insecta > Diptera > Culicidae > Aedes > Aedes japonicus. The sequence continues at coordinate 13,038 of JASCZW010015208.1, read as the reverse complement.
GTTTCTACCGAGCAAGGGTACAAAATCAACATTACTGTCTAGGATAACAAGGGAAACCTGATGTTTATTGTTGTTTATAGTCACATCGACCTCTATCTTCCCATATATATTTAATTTCTCTCCATTTACTACTACTAGACAACTGTTACAAATGTGTACCTGAATGTGTTTGAAATACTTCCTGAATGTTCTCAAACTAACTACCGATACTGCCGCACCGCAGTCAATCTCCATACGCAAAACCACATTTCCGATGAAAGCTTGCACTAGACATGGTTCGCTGCTCCTAGCATTGGTTGAAATCATCATACATGGGTACTCAATATCATCATCTTCAGAATCTCTTATGATCAACCTTTTAAAATCATAACTATCGGCCTGTTGTTCTTCCATGAAATTTATAGTTTTCCGGTTTTTTAACTTGAAACAATTTCGTTTTACGTGACCCCGTTTCTTACAATAGTTGCATATCACATTTGCATGAGGATTATCATTACCGTATCTACGACGCTCTTGAAAACCCCGGGACTCTTTGTCATGATAGACACCGCGATCATTGTGATTGTTCAATCTGCCCCTTTCCCTACTCATACTTCTACTACGGCTGCGGTATCGGTTGCCATACGCACGCGAGGCAATACCACCATCTCTGTATATATCTCCATGATCGTCTCTATTTCCCAATCTGTATTTTACTGAGTTCACACTCCTTATTATGTCATCTCTTTCTTTGCATTCTCTTGCACGAAGTTTTGCCAGCTCAGTGCGTACTACTAGTTCCTCAACTTCCTCAAGTGTCATGTTATCCTTCATTAATAATTTGTGTTTCAATTCTTCATCGCGTAAACCAAACACTATCCTGTCTTTTATTGCTTCATCCTTGTGTGCACCAAAACCACATTGACTAGCCAACAATTTTAAAGCCAATACATAGTTTTCAGCGGGTTCGTCAACACCTTGAAGGCGTGCGTTGAACTTGTGCCTACACAACATATTCGGCTTAACTTTGTCCAAACGTTCTTTTAATTTCTGAATCATTTGATCATAATCAATAGATGCAATTGACACTCCCGGAAATATTAGCTTAACCTCATCAAATTTAACAGGACCACTCAAAGTGATAAATAAATTTTTCTTGTTACCATCCGGAATGTTATTTAAAGAATATAAAATATTCATACGTTCCATATAATCCCCAAAACTGGAACCCCGAATGTAGTGGTCTACCGTCCCAATTATGGAAGACATGCCTAAATTGTTCACAGCAACCAAAACTAAAAAAAAAAAAACAAAAGAACCAAAACAATAACAAAACTTACTTGAATGATGATTTGCTTACTGTTCGACGACCTCTTAGTGAGTTTAACCTGATGCCCGGTAGTTGCAATTGTGTGGAATTCCAATGCAATACCAATACAGCCAAAACGCCGCTACTCGTCCACTGTCCGTTTAACGACGGTTGGTCTCCAACAGCTGAGTGCTCCTCAAATTGGTGCTCACCGGGTGTTTTTCGTTGTAGCAGTCACGCACTTGACTGTTGCACCATCGACTATCAATGATTGTTCTTAACGCTAACACACTGACACTGCAGTTGCCTTGCTGCCCTCACGTCTCTTCCAGCTTGCGCGTTATACTTTAAATTAAATGATCACCACCAAAAAAAATTGTGCCCACCAACCAAACAGTTTGTGCCTTTATGTCGAGATCGTGTTACTTATAAAACCCCAGCATACACACTTGTCGTAGCTTGATACACTTTTCCGTTTTCCGACTCCACATGCACACCAACTCACTCAATTAATTAATTTCTCAAGCTCTTCTCACTTTCCGTTTTTTTTTCTCACTTCTCTCACCACAAATGCTCACCGTAACACGGCTACAGACAAAAGAAAACTATTGTTCAGCAATTGAAAACCATCGTCATAGTTTTCTAAAGAACCGATCTTCACAAAATGTTCGATTATGGCTTGCAAAATGGCGTACTGAAATTCACTAAATAAGAAAAAACAATCAAAATGGATAACGCAGAACGCCAATTTTCTCTGATTTTTATGATTCTCGTCAATTTTTTTTTCTAGGATTTTTAATTTTTTCACAAACCACGCTACAGATGCTGCTCAAATCTTAGCTCACTGTGCGCTGCTCAAAACGGATGGTTCATCTCACACAGCGACGATCCAATAAGCACGCTTCTAATCGCCACTGCTAAGAACGCTTAGTTTTACTAAAATAATTCACCGCTATTTCCTGAAAATCAAACCGTGTTGAATTTAACTTTTCTATTCGTCGCCACTTTAATATATCATTAATTGGATTAAACTTTCGGTTTTGCAGTCACACTTAAACACGTCTTATCAGGTTCGCAGTCCACGATCAAAAAACGACTCAGCCTTCTTTTATTCACATTTCTATTATTTAAACGATACCGAGTTTTGCTCTTCGAGCCGAAGCATTACGAGTTTGCGTTACAACAAAAAGGGGTTCTGTTCTTTATGTCGAATATAACAAACTTTACCGAAAAATAAGTTTTGTATTAATACCTAAAATTTCGGTAAAATTTAACGACTGATTACGATAAATTTTACTTATTTTATAAGTAAAGTGGATTTTCAAATATTTACGTTTTTTTTTTTTACCTTAATTTGGTTTAAAATTTGATCACTGTGCTGCATCTGAGAACCAACACTACCGCCATTGCGAAGTTTATGACTTATTTCAATTGTGCCGCCTCCTCGCCTTCGTAACAAACTCACTTTTTGCGTGTCGTAATTAATGGACGTTCCCTATAGGGAAAAATACCATGTCGAATTTGATTTTGAGAGATTAAAAGTTCCGTGGTACGATCTAATTATAACTAAATTTGACTGTTTTAATGGTAAGGGCTAAATAATGTTTGGAATAAATCGAAAGTTCAAATATTCTTACCTGTAATGATGTGGTGGTAGATGATTGAGGTCAATGTTCTCTAGATACCGCTACAACATCAATTCTGTATATCTTCCATACGATCCCACTCTTGCTACTCGACTTCTATGCAGCAATTGATTCAAGCGATAAATATGTACCTTTCAAATGCACATTTCCCGTCACCTTGGTAGAGATACAGGGACTTTCGGAACACCAAAAACAACTGAAACTCGTTCAATTATCATTGCAACAATTAAACCAATCACTGTTGAACAACTTCCTTCTGATTCTTCTTTTTCTTCTTATCCTTCTTGGATTTCACCGTTGCATCACCTTGCTGCTGCTGCTGTTTCCGTAATTCTTTCGGCAGCTGCTCCAAAGCGATGCTCAAAATAGCATCACAACTAGGATAGAGCACAAAATCGGTACCTCGAACCTTCCGCTGGCCAATGTAGTCCCGTACTGCCTCCTGCTGGAAGGCGAGGTCCAAAGACTGCTGATGCGTCAGCTGATTCAGATCCCTAGTTGGAATTTTGAGAATGCAACACTCATAACCATTGACCTACAGGGGAAAAAGAAATCAATTGAAATCAACTCAATGTTCCACCATTCCAACTTACATCCCCCCTTGCACTCACCTTGAATGTCAAATCCAGCGCAAAATCATCATCCACCACGGGCCAACTCTGTTCAAACACACCTCGATCCCACTGAATCTCCTCCGAGCTGGGGTTCAGCCGGTGCGGCAGCGCCCGGAATTGCTCCCAGAGTTCCGAAGCGAAGTGCGGTGCCATAGGTGCCAGCATGATAATCTGCGCAGCAATCGCTCTCTCGTACTGCTGGCCAAATGCAACCACCTCAGGACTAGATCGACGGATGGCATTCGTCAAACCTTGCTGTTTGGAAATGCCCACGCTTAGTTGGTGGGAAAATTTGTAGTTGAACGTAGCGCCAGCGGAAAAGTAATTCCGCGCGTCCCACAGCTTGCGGTCCTGTTGTCGGAATTCTTCCGTGTCCGGTGCGATTTGACCCACTTGAATACCCTCACGCAGTAACCGGTAATCATGCATGGTCATCCAAATACGCTTCTGCCAGTTAAGAATGCCCGGGAATGCTAAAACGATGCATTGGCAATAGGGACCCAATCCTGATTTAAGAAAATTCATCGTCTACTTACTTGCTTCGGACCAATTCCGATGGGACGTAGGTGCCACGTCACCTAGCAATATAAGTCGCAATGTATCACAACCATGTTCCTTCAACACATCCAATGGATCCACTCCGTTCAGCTTGGATTTGGACATCTTTTCCCACAGGGCCACAACGGGAACACCAGTCGCCTTTTCTATAGCTTTATTTTTTTTCTCATCTACAACTTCCACCTCCGAGGCTGGTAGATATTTGCCACTACCTTTAAGGCGATAGGATCGACCCATGACCATTCCCTGAACCAACAGACGTTTGAATGGTTCAGGCGAAGAAGTCAGTCCTTTGCTGTGCAGATAGTGATTCATGAAGCGAGCATAGTACATGTGCAAGACGGCATGTTCCTTGCCACCGACGTACAGATCTACCGGCATAAGGCGACGGGACAACTTCGGATCTACAATCTCGGATTGATTCTTCGAATCGAGGAAGCGCAAGAAGTACCACGAACTATCGACAAACGTGTCCATTGTATCCGTTTCTCGACGTGCCTCTGAAGAATGGCACTTTGGACACGTCGTTTGGAGCCACTCCGTGTTTTGCGACAATGGTATGCCAACAGAGTCTAATGGCAGTTTGACAGGAAGATCAGAATCAGGAACTGGAACCGTACCGCAATTTTTACAATGGATAATAGGAATGGGCGTTCCCCAGAATCTCTGGCGGGAAATTAGCCAATCCCGCAGCTTTGAACTTACTGGATATCCACCTAGGTTTAATTTAGTCGCTTGGCTCAGAACATTTTCACGTAAATCGTTTGATGTTTCTGGTGAGGGATCAGCTAATGGAATTCCGAACTGATTCGCGAGTACACAGTCTTCTTCGACAGACACCACTCCCAAATAGCAGTCGTTTCCTTCGGGGAAAACGACTTTTTCAGTTACGATCACCGGCAAATTCCGCCCCGTAAAGGGATTCTCTATTTCAATACCAAGCTTGCCTTCATTAATTTTGCTACTGTTCAGAAGATTCGTAGGGTGCACAGCAACGAAAACAGCATCTTTCAAATGTTCCGGATACTTGGTCCAAATAGGAAGCGTCCTATTTTCTCCCGCGACTTTTAGCTCAAAATGAAATCCATCACACTCACCAATCCAATGTTTTTGCAACTTGATAATATCTTTCCAATCCTCCAACGTTGGATCTGCCAAACCATCATACAGGGCTTTAGCGAACTTGGTCGTTTTAACGAACCACTGCCTAAGAACCTTCTTCTCGACTTTGGCTCCAGATCGCCATGAGCGCCCATTATCGTCCACCTGTTCATCGGCTAGTACCGTTCCATCAACCGGGTCCCAATTGACCTGGGCTTCCTTTTGATATGCCAATCCGTCCTTGAACAGCATCAAAAACAATTTCTGAGTCCACCGATAGTACTCTGGATCGCACGTGGCAAACTCTCGTTCCCAGTCGAAACTAAACTGCAACATTTCGAGCTGTGCCCTCATCTGGCCAATATTCTGCTGCGTCCACCGGTCTGCAGGAATCTTTCGCTGCATAGCAGCATTTTCCGCTGGCAGCCCGAATGCGTCCCATCCCATCGGATGCAGTACGTTGGCACCGTTCAAACGATAGAAACGTGCCATTGCATCGCTGATCGTGTACACACGAACATGGCCCATGTGCAAGTTTCCCGAAGGATAAGGGAACATTGCAAGGACATACCGTTTTGGCTTGCTGCTTGACGGATCGAATCTGTAATCTCCCAAACTGTTGTGCCACTTTCGTTCAATGTCCAGTTTCAAATCGGATGTTAACTCTCGTGTGTCCTTTGAAGATAAAAACATCAAACAAATTGCCGACATTCATTGGCCAACCACACAAACACTCACCAGCAAATTGCAGCCGCCCGTTATTGAACACATCCGGCGAAGCCATTGTTCACCGGCTCCAGCAGTTATTTTCGGCTGCAGTGATTTTATAGTACTCAACTGAATCAGTTTCATGTCGATTTAAGTTATCGTAAAACTTTTGTTAACTTATTTTCGTTAGTAACTGTTATTAAGAGCTATCATTAGAGCAAGCATCACAGCATTACACAATGCGGCCACGAAAAAGATAAAAACAACAATAAGGAGACAACGAACTGTCAGAAAGAAGCGATCACAACAAAACGGGTAGAGAAAACAAACACAAAGCGCATGCGCCTTCTCGCTTGCGTGGGTGTGAGAAGAAGGTAGACAAAACAAAACATCGAAAAACACGTGCACTTCGTTTTTGTTTATGCCGATCAGCTGTTGTTTTCATCGAGTGTTTTGTAAACAAGTCGGTGAGATCAGCTGATGTTGCTTTGCTGCAACCCTGCTAAAATCGATCGAAACTGGCACGACTGTTCAAGAACACCTCTTTCAATCGTCAATATTTACCCTATTGAATTTTACATCATCCTACACGCAAAAAAAAGCCGCAGTAGAAACTACCATTTCGAGGGTTAAATTTGTTCGAGGTTTCAGATCAGGTTCACGAAGAATGGGTTTTCGGGAGAAAATATCTTGAGACTACAAGTCGAGTTGATGATTGAACTACTAATGCAGATGTTACGAACACGACATAGCGAATATTTTAGATCCTAAATTAATTAGTTTTTCTCACGATCATTTTATGCTAGAACGGAAGGCGAAGCACAAGCATTGCGACAAGCAAGAATAAATCAGGTCATGTAGGACACGAAAAGGGTAAAAGCAATATATGCGCAAGCAGGGTCATAATCTTCACTTCTCCTTAGCTTCGATCAATCACGCCGACCTGATGGGACTCTGACTCGGGTCTATGCACCTGCACAAGGACAGTAAAAATCTCATCTCAAGTATCAATTTCTTCTTTCTCTCGAAAGTACTACGTAAGTCATCCTAGAGCCATACTGCATAAGTAAGCATAGGCTATTAGAAGGGGAAGCAAGATGGGTTGCGTGGAAGGAGTATAAATTGCCCAAAATAAATACCTGCTCAAGGCGGTACCATAAGGTGCAATGCATTGGCGTTTGTCGGCGTCAGAGCGGAAATGAATAAATAAGGTGGATATTTACCAACCATTTGAAAGGGCTACGTTATGACGATTGTCCCAAAAGGGAATATTCCTCCATGCCGCATTCTAACTAAAAAACAAGTAATATAAAATGTACACAGAGAATGAACAAAACAGGTACGATAGCAAGACGCGTAAAACAGCGATCTTGTGCTAAGGAAAGGGACCGAGTCAAAGACAAAAGGAACGGCCGAAACTATTTTAGAACAATACATTGAAAAGCCAAAGGAAAAGCGAAGGTGTTAAACCACGTACGGATAATTCTCGGAAGTCTACAACTTTACGTGACAACATGATCGAAAGGGAAAGCTTAATGTAAGGTATGCCTAGAACCCCTGCGTGGGAAGCAAATGAAAAGGCGAAGGTGTTAAATCACATACGGATAATTCTCGGAAGTCTACAACTCTTACGTGACAAACATGATCGAAAGGGAAAGTTTAAGATAAATTTAATGTAAGAAAAGTATGCCTTAAACCCTGCGTGGGAAGGAGAGCGCCACGAGCCTCTAGGAACTTGAAATTTAGGCTAAGACCCCTATAAAAGGGAACCTTTGAATAGAAATAAACTAGTTGAATCTGAACATCTAACCAGACCACTCAATCTCCTCACTGCACCAGCACTGTAGTCCCTTTCAAGCATCAGTAGCCCCGTCAACTAGCATTTGTACCCGGCATCGTCATACTACCCTCCTATTGTTGGGTACTTAGCGGCCGAGCTCATTCTATTACGGAACCTGGTCTAGAATTGAGCACTTGTAACCGCAGCACCGCTGTTGTCCTTTTCGAGCATCAGTAGCTCCGTCAATAGCATTTGTACCCGGCATCGTCATACCACCCCTCTGTATTGTTGGGCACTTAGCGGCCAGAGCTCGTTCTATTGCCGGAACCTGATCTAGAGTTGAGGCACTTGCACGGTAATCCATCGAAACGGGTGATCTCCCAGAGCTACTGCCCCTCTCTTGTTGTGGCACCTAGACTGTGAGCGTCCATTTCTGGAACCCGGCCAAGAGCCGTTCAGCCCCTTCCTCACAATAACGTTCACGACGATGCTCCTTCGCGTCTAAGCTGGGTCGTCTACCTCGAGAAGGTACCACAAAGACACCACACCACCAACACCACAGCGCGCGTCGGGAACAGCAGATAATATTTATTGCAGCTAGATATTTATATCACATGGTTGCTATCTAAAGTACATAGCAACGAAATGATGTTGCTAATCAAAATACATAGTTACGATGTTATACGATGTTTTCACCGATTGCTTCGATTCTTCAACACTCCTCCTCAACATCATTTGGTAAAATTCCAATGGCTTCTCGTAGTTGTCGCAACTTCACTGCACCCAAAGGTTTGGTGAGAAGATCTGCTTCCATCTGCTCTGTAGGACAGTACCGAATGGAGACGATACCAGCTGCTGCCAAATCCTTGACGAAACAGTACTTTGTGTCGATATGTTTCGACTTTCGTGATGTCCTGTCCGCTGCTGCAAGTGCGATACAGCTCTGGTTGTCCTCGTTGACCACAATCGGCAAAACCAGATGTTCGCCCAAATCATCTATCAATCGACGTAACCACTGCAGTTCCTGCAAGCATTCGGCTAGTGCGATGTACTCCGCTTCAGTGCTGGACAGGATACACACGTTTGCTTCCTGCTTCCCCAGCCAACGAGTCCGCCACCGAACTTGAAAATATAGCCAGTGTTGGACTTCCTGTTGTCAACTTCACCAGCCCAGTCGGCGTCCACGAAACACTCCACTTGAAGGTTGCTACCACCACCCAGATGTAGCTCGTGGCCAGCCGTGCCTTTCAGGTAACGAAGCACCCGCTTTGCTTCGTTCCAATCCATCGTTGTTGGTTTGGTGACTCTCCTCCCGAGAATGGAAGTTGATATCGCAATATCCGGGCGTGTATTGACCGCGATGTACAACAAAGCTCCGACGAGACTTTGGTACTGTTGTCCATCTGCCAATGCGTCGCTATCCTCCTTTTGTTGTATGAAGCCGCTGTTCATCGGAACACGAGAAACTTTGCAGTTTTCCATATTAAACCGAGACAAAATCTTAAGCACGTATGATTTCTGGCTTAAAACGAACCTGCCGTTCTCCTGACGAAGGTGGATTCCTAAGAATAACTTCAGGTCACCCAGCTCCGTAATCTTGAAGGCCTTGCTCAAAGCTCTGACCAAGCTTCGATACTCCTGCTCCGTTTTACATACAACAACGATGTCGTCCACGTAAATCAACACATACGTAAACATACCGTCGACAATCCGCAAGTAAAGACACGGGTCAGCCGATGATCGATGAAATTCCATGTCCTTCAATCACCGCATCAATCCGCTGGTTCCATACCCGCGCAGCTTGCTTGAGCCCGTAAAGACACCGCTTCAGGGAGCACACGGTATTTGGATCACCGTTCGAGTACCCCGGTGGCTGCTTCATGAATATCTCCTCCTGCAATACGGCATTCAGGTAGGCAGTCTTGATGTCGATGTGCTTAACGAGCATTCGTTGCTTGCTCGCTATCGTCAGTACGGCTCGGAATGTGATTTGCTTCACCACTGGTGCAAACACCTGATCGTAATCAGTACCGTACTTCTGGGAGAAACCTTGTGCGACCAACCTGGCCTTGTATCGCACAATTTGCCCGGACTCGTTTTCCTTACACTTGTACACCCATTTGCAGCTAATTACGTTACGATGTTGGGGTGCCTTGGTAATTGTCCAAGTTTCGTTGTCACGAAGAGATGCTATTTCCTCGTCCATGGCCGCTTTCCACTTCTCACTTTCCTTACTCGCAATCGCTTCACTGTACGTTCTTGGCTCTGTGCACGTGTTCACGGCCAGACCAACCATATCATTGTACCGCGCCGGTCGGACTCCAAAGTTTGCTCTCTGTGAATGCCGCACGTTATCACGAGCACCTGGAAATACCGCAGCTTGCTCCTCCTGTATTGGCACTGTCTCGTCGGGATCAACATCTTTATGGTCATCGTCATCTTCATCGAATTCGAAAAATTCATCATCGTCTAGCAATTCTTCTACTTCCGTATTCAGTCCGCTATCGGATAAGAGCACCGCACCGTACTCGTTTTCACATTGGGACTCACTTGATAGCTCACGAATGGTTCCATCTTTCACGTTCTTACCCGCTTCGCCGAGCTCCATGAATCGAACGTCACGACTGATGACTATCTGGCCAGTAGACACATTCAGCAAACGATAGGCTTTGCTGTCCGATGCGTATCCGACGAATGTCATTTTGGTTGATTTTCCTTCAAACTTCTTCCTCTTTTGTGGCGGGATCCACACATATGCACTGCAACCGAACACCTTCAAGTGCTGCAAATCGGGTTTCGTACCAAACCAGATTTCATACGGTGTCGATCGAATCGTCGATGAGGGCAACCGATTCTGGATATATGCTGCAGTATTTACAGCCTCCGCCCAAAATCGCCGAGGTAAGCCAGCATCCAACAGCATACACAATCCCATCTCATTTAACGTCCTGTTTCTCCTTTCAGCCACGCCGTTCTGCTGTGGAGCGTAGCCAGCAGTGAATTCAGCCTTGATTCCTTTTTCTGCGTAGAACTTCCGTAGAGAATTGCTGGTATACTCGCCACCTCGGTCTGAACGGATGACCTTTGGCTTTCGACTGAATTGAGTTTCACTGAACCTTACGTATTCACGGATTTTGTCAGCAACTTCGGATTTTTCCTTCAAGAAATAGACGACCGTATAGCGGCTATGATCGTCAATCATCGTCATGTAATACCGGCACCCGCCCGGCGATGTCGTCATAGGGCTACATACATCGCTGTGCACGATATCTAATACTGCTTTCGACTTTTCTCGCTTGCTTGGGGAAACGATGGCCGTGCCATTTTCCCTTCGACGCAACACTCACAAGTCTGGTGGATTCCGCAACTCTTGATCTTCATTCCAGAGGCCAAACCACGCTGCTCTACTTCGCCAATCACATCCGGGTCTCTGTGGCCTAGTCTTCGATGCCACATATGCAGGCAGTCGACGTTGTGCTGCTTATCACTTACTAGCAACGATTTTTCCACCATGTTCAGTTGGTATAGGCCACCTGCGCGATTGGCCGTCGCAATAACTGACCCGTTGTACACTAACCGACACTGATTTGCATCGAATTCTGCACGAACACCTTTTTCAGCGAGCTTCATCACGGAAATCAAATTGCCTTCTAGGCCCGGAGCAAAAATTACTCCCGTCAACGTAACCGACACTTTTTCGTTACGATCATTCATGCACTCAATGTTACAGTCACCGATACCTGCCGTACGAAGAACTTTGCCGTCCGCGGTCGAAATTTCCGGACGTACACTCTCATCGAGACGCACAAAGGAACTACGATCTCTTGCCAAATGTGACGTTGCACCCGAATCGATAACCCACGCACTTGCGGCATGCTTACCAGACCGGACCATGAATGTGAACGACTTATCGTTCTCGCGTACTGTTTTCGCCTTGGCCTTTTCTTTCTTCTTCTCGGCCTCACCGCTGTTCTCTGCCAGATACACCTTGCAATTTCGCTTTCTGTGCCCCGGCTTACCGCAATGATAGCATAATACACTTTTCTGGGACGCATTATTTCCGCCCATTTGTAGCACTTGTTCATCGAAACCGGGTCGCTTTCGAAGTTTATCCGCTTCGTCCATCAGCTTCACTTTTACAAGCTCCAGCGTGAGCTCATCCTCGTTCCGCGCTTCCAAAGCCGTAGTTAGAGGATTAAACGATTCCGGAAGTCCCCGCAGTATCAACGCCACCTTGAGGCACTCCTTCATCTCGAATCCGGAATTTTCCAGACGTGCATACTGCTTTTCGATTTCCGACAGGTAGGCCTCCATATTGTCCCCTACCTTGAAGTTCTGGTTCGTGATTTGCCGAAGAAGGGTCACTCGTTGCCCTAGAGTAGTTTTCTCGTGGTGCTCCTTCAGAGCTGTCCACGTGTTCTTCGCCGTCGTCTTGTCACGTATCAGTCCATATTGGCTCTCATCCACCATCAGGTGAATCGTGGCCAACGCTTTCTCGTCGCCGGTCTTCCATGCGTCCGTCATTGGTTCCGGAGGAGTACCTGGATCCACGTGCTTCCAGAGCTGCTCCCTCCGCAGCAACGCTTTGACGGAGAACGACCATGATTGGTAGTTCGAATTTGTCAACTTGACAATTTTTGCCCACTCCATCGCTTCAAGAAAAAACAGCAAATACTTCACGCTTAAATTTTTGATTCAGCAGCTTCCGCCTGGGCCCATAACCTGTTCGAGGTTTCAGATCAGGTTCACGAAGAATGGGTTTTCGGGAGAAAATATCTTGAGACTACAAGTCGAGTTGATGATTGAACTACTAATGCAGATAATATTTATTGCAGCTAGATATTTATATCACATGGTTGCTATCTAAAGTACATAGCAACGAAATGATGTTGCTAATCAAAATACATAGTTACGATGTTATACGATGTTTTCACCGATTGCTTCGATTCTTCAACAAAATTAAGCGCAATCACCAACAATTTTCAGCTGACTATAAATGCGTTTGATTTTACCATGCCTGCGATTAGATCAACCATGGTGCGGTTGATATCAGTATGAGGTTTGTCAAATATACCACAAACGTTGAAGATTTTACCGTAAACGTAGTAAATTTGACTGAAATTTCATGGTAGTTTTAAAGATAGGCATAGTCGGGTAAAATGGTAGTTTTTACTACAAGATTTCTTTCTGTGTAAAGTCGTTTTCGATAGTGCGTTACACCCCGTTCACACTACGAACTATATTACGTAATATAGAGTATCTTGATATCAAATGCCATGCTAGTTATTTCCAGTGAAAACTAGATGTATAGATGCTGATATCAAGATACTCTATATCACGTAA
>JASCZW010015207.1:0-21050 GCA_034211315.2 Aedes japonicus | reverse complement strand
AAAATCGAGTTTTGTTTCCGGTGAAAGCCCTACTGCAGTGTGTAGCCCGAACCGATCAGTTCAAGGAAGTTTATTGCAGCTCCGCAGAAAAGAAGATCATCACAACCACAGCGTCCCAGTGCGCTTGTGACAACATCATCGTCGTCGACGCTGACCCAATCTTGGCCGCATAAGACTGGCGACTTTGGTAAACCTTTCTTTCCCGATTGCCCGTCGATGATCTATGATGTAACGTAATTACCACCTGGTCAATAAACCAGTCGGAATGTTGCTGACCTGGCCCAAACGAAGAATGTTGTCGAATCGGTTCTGCCGCTGAACAGCAACTGCCATCTTTCGAACTTCCATTATCGGCGGCAATATAAATCGCACTTAACCAGCACGCAAGGAACTGACCGTTGCTCTGGTGTACTTGTTCTGAAGTGAGAGGGAGTGTGCAACAATTATGATGCCGGCCGTTGTCGTCATCGTCGTCCGTTTGTTTATGACAGTAGTTGTACTGTTGGTGGGCATTCGTAGCGCATTGCCGATCGAGAAGTCCCCGCGTCGCCGCCTCCTGTGAGATGGTGCAATTATGAGCTTCATGTTGTTGCAGTGATTCATCGGGAAGGAACTGGGAAGTCGACTAGGGTTTGTACTACCGGGATGGTTTTTTGGGAGAGAGTTGATATTGACGGTTGGAAACTTTACGTAATTTAATGAAGTGTTCAATCTATGAAGCTTTTGAATGTTGATGTGTTTTTCCCAAAAAAAATTAATGCTGTTACATGGTCAGATATGACTTTATTTGTTAATTAGACAGAAATGCCGTTTCTACAATTAGGTCTTAGGATGTTTTTTTTTCTTGGCATGAAAAAAACTTTAAAACGTCGATATTAAGCACATAAAATCTATTTTCGAACTATTTTTGACAAATGTTGATACCGAGTCATACTTTCTCAGTACGTATTTTTTCACAATTGTTGGAAAAATTGTGTAAAGTAACGGTGTCTCACTTACATTGCGGATTTCTAGCATATTCGACCTCATATCGAAATTAAAATTTTAAATAGAGGATTCGTTCATTACACTGAAAATTTATTTGCGTAAACATGGAACTCGTTTCGTAAACATGGATTTTGTACTTAGAACAAATGTCTCATTCATATTACTTTTAAATGTTAAATGTTATCATTACCCCTTTTTATATAATGCACGAAATGAATTTTGTGAAGACCAGCCAACCGCTGTTTCTCTTTTACACTTTACTCATGCATGACGGTATTGCTGGTGCGATGAGCGGGAATAATTTATCTATCCCAAAATACAAAGTAAAGCGCTATCGAGAGTTACAACTTCTTACTAATTAACAGTAACAGCTATCCCCGAAAACTCAGGATCGAATTCCATGCCAGAAACATTGAAAAAAAAACGCTGGACAACTTCACGTGGTTGCACTTTTTTTCCTCAATTAGATTTCCAGTCGATATAGTAGATCTGACAATCATTCATGCAACCACCAGCGAGACGTTTCTTTTTAATTGTATGTATGTATGTATGGTAGCCACCATCCCCTCTAGCCCTTGGCTTGGATGCAGCTCCACTTAACAGCAAGATCAAATTTTGCCACCGATCTGAATTCGCACTATCGCTGTATGAAGGGCCAAAAACGGAGGGGTGGACCCGTAAGCAGAGACACTTACACGAAATCCACGGGAAATTAAGAATCTCCTTCCAACGATATGATCCAACAAATCGAATAACACAATTCGCAATACTCATTAAGCTTTCTACAGGATGGCTTGTTAAGAAGGGCGCGTCACTCTCCCTGAAACTGTTGGAGTAGAGCTCGCAGCACCACACTCGAATCGGTAGGATAAGAAATGATACTGTTTGTTCCCTCCTAGACTCAGGCAGTCAATCAAACCATCGTCCAGTTTCAGCTTGAATGATACCCTGGTGCTCCCTCCCAACCCAGTATTTATTATATTTATATAAATATAGATGTAATGTAATAATAATATGTTATATATGAATATATAGTAGAGCAAAAATTATATAAGGATATTTAGTTAAATTATGTAATAGTTGGA
This sequence comes from Aedes japonicus, assembly GCA_034211315.2. Classification (NCBI taxonomy): domain Eukaryota; kingdom Metazoa; phylum Arthropoda; class Insecta; order Diptera; family Culicidae; genus Aedes; species Aedes japonicus. The sequence goes on along the minus strand of JASCZW010015207.1, from coordinate 18,978 downwards.
GTTCACGAGCCTATGATAACCATGTTAAACTAAATTAATTAACCTGCTGAAATAATAATATTAAGGCAGTAATAATAATATGCAGCTTCGTACCACTTTGTATCACTGATGGGTGACTGTATCTCTGGAATGTGAAGGTCATCTTGTTATTCATTGAGGTATAAATATCAATAAAGCATTCAATTGTATATAAAACCATAATATTATATTATTACGTATTTAATCATGACATATAGATATATAACCTTCTGGAATGAAGAGCATTTATTAATTTTGATTATTATTTGATATAATGTAATAAAATAATTATACCGGCCGGATCACCAAACTGAAGCATTTAAAATTTTATTTATTATTTTATTACTTCTTCCATAATATTATATTTATGATATGCAATTAATAATGATGAACAGCTGTGTTCCTCTGAACCGCTCAAATAGTAGTTGATGATCGTGTACTGAAATGCTAAGGTCATATTACGCCATTTAATGGAAAATATAATGAAGGAATTAAAGGTTGAGTGGTCGAGAGAGTCGTCAACATTTCTATTAATGAAAATATGCTAGAGCTTGTAAAAAACATGCATCATATAATAACACATACTAGTATCTACACATCTATATATACATCCATTGCTACTTTCGAGAATACAGATGAAAATTGATCCCCATTCTTACTGCTGCTTCTACCAGAAGATGATCATCCTATAACCGCAAGACCTCCTCTCCTAAACTGTATGGTACCTGAGAGAAATTTAGCTTTCTGGCGTAATACATGTAATGAAATATACAGAATTAGGCTATGAATAAACAATGTCCTATAAGATAAAATATATAGTGAGGGTATATTGTAATATGAATTGAAAATTACATGTGTGCCGACTGCTGTTTTGTTGCAATTGTAGACAAACTTGCGCATCCATTATGAACCAGAAAATTTAGGCAATGTATGACCGCCATGAAAAAAAAAATGAATTTTAAATTTTAAATTATTTTGTAATACCTGACGACCTGGAAGACCTGAAAGATATGAGAATGGAAAATTATGATATGATGTACCGGTCGCACCCCCTCACTTCGCTATTGTCGGATTGACAACATTGCCCAGGCTACGCCAACCAGCGTCTCCATGTTTCAGCTGGCAGTCTTTTGTGATCATATGACTCGTGGAGGCGTGAGGTAGGAACTTGTGAGGACCAGAGGTCGGTCGCACCCTCCTGCCAAGTTGTCAACTCACCATTTGAAGCCCAGAGAGACGTTTCTTTTTAATTTGTGACAAAATATTCGTAGCTCTTTGCACTGTTTTCGCACAATGCACGAATGTTCTTTCTGTGCATTTTACAGTTGCGCGTGTGCCATTAATAACGGATGTATCTTCATAAAAACAACAATTCAGTTTTATGGCATAAAACAACGAATAGATTCGTTACTCCGACCATCATTTCGCGATAAAAATTAAAATTAATTTTCAGTGTATAAATCGGTGTTCTTCGTTTCAGATACTAGGCTTTCATTTTCGGCAAATCTTTAATTAAATGTTTGTTTACAAAAGCAGTTACGCCTAGATCCCAAAGTATTCCGGATTTACGTCTGTTTTCTTACACATTCTAACTCTCTATGTCGAGTTGACTGTGAGCTACTTTTCTGGACCAAAAATGTCAACCTTAGTTATAAAAAGAACACCTAACTTCAAAACTTCCACTCCATTCTTCTTAATAAGTTTTTAATTTACTTTTTCATATTCGGCGACTTGAATTGAGGCAAATGCCGCTTGAATCGTATCAGTCTTATAAGATTTTTTGTACGCCTTCCTTTAATTATATTTTAAATTGTTAAAAAAAACATATGGCGGTTTCGTCTAGCCACTTCGTTGAAATAGTGCTATGTTTTGTTTTTTTTTTCTAGCATGCAATAACAAGTTGCTCATGGATTCCTTTATAAACAAAGTATATAAATATATACAAAATTTCAACTGCTCAAATCTTGTTTTGTAGGGTTTCGTGGTTTTAATTCAGATACCAAAGGCCACTGAAGCAGTTACTACATCGATTACATCCATTTAGCTCGAAAACAAAGCAAGCACTCCGAACGAAGTCACTTTTTCCACCTACAGGCGACTGCTGAGCTGGTTCCAATGGCGTTTCAATGTGTTGTGCCAGAGTTGAAAATAATATGCCGAAATTGCGGTTAGGAAGCAGTGTTGAATTTTCAACAATATCTCAGCAGTCTGCATTCTTCCTTCCTCCCCTTTCTATAGTCTGGTGGTTTCAGTTTTTGGTTGTTTCATCAACAGAGGGAGGCATCCTTACCTCAGATATCGCACTCATCATTCCACCCCATCGCACATAAGCTGGAACCAAGAGCTTCTCTTCCCTTTCGAAGAAAGACGTGACCATTCGCCTCAGAAAAATTACACTGACTCGACTGGGATTGATCACAGATTCACTAGGGTGTCAAGCAGCAGTCTCGCTTACCATTATACCACCGGGGCCGGCTCAGTCACAGTTCATTTCCTGTTAAAATAAGTGTAGAATATGAAGTTGAAAATCGATTTGTACTTCATATGAAATGTATATATGAATGTAGAGCATTACGCTAGTAAGGAGTGTATCGAAAAGTAGTTATAAACTTCCGAATAATAAAATAGGCATGAAAACATGGTTAAAATTAACATACTATTTCAGTTTATTATAGCTTAACATGTTTACAAAAGATCCAAACGGAAAAACTAGTCATCATGTTCATTTCTGTAGAATGCCCGTACCTTTGATTTGACACCTGCCATCAAATTCTGCACAGTGACCTTTGTTGCACTTCCTGGATACCGCTGCCCAATTTTTCCTTAAAATCGGTCATGTTTTGGGACACTGTACCATCCTTCTTAAATATACGCTTGACTATTGCCCAATAGCGTTCGATCGGTCGCAACTGGGGACAGTTTGGTGGGTTGATGTCTTTTTCTACGAACTTGATGTTATTCTCCGTCAGCCACTGTAGAGTGGATTTGGCGTAATGTGCCGATGCCAAATCTGGCCAGAAGAGAGGAGGGACTGGTGCTTTCTATACAATGGTAGCAACCTGTTCTTCAAACATTCCTTTTGATAAATCTCAGCATTTATAGTTCCTTTTGTATAGAAAATTGAAGAACGCAAGCCACATGTGCAAATAGCTTGCCAAATGAGCACCTTCTGACCGAATTTCTCCATCGCAACAGTCGTATCTGCGGTTGGCACACGTTCCCAACAGATTTAGTATAAAACTGCGGCCCCAGTAGCGTTCTTGAATCTTCTTTAACGTATGTTTCGTCATCCATCAAAATGCACTGGTCGACATTGTCCAAAATGCAGCTGTACAGCTTTCGAGCCCTGGTTTTGGCACGAGACTTTTGTTCGGAGTTTGTTTGGGCACTTTCTGCTTTTTGTACGTCTTCAAGTCATTCCTGCGCTTGATTCGTTGAATCATTCCGATGCTGGTCCTGAACTTCTTGGCTAGATCGCGAGTAGAGGCAGATTTGTTCCGTTGAATATAATCCACAACTTTTTGGTCCAAATCAGGGTTGCTGGAGCCGGGTTTCCGGCCACTTCTTGGTAAATCCTTGAGGAGCACTCCTTACCAAACTTTTCGATGATGCGTTTTACACTTGCCGGGTGAACATTTACTCTTTTCGCAATCTGGTTGTAAGTAACACCCTTTTCGGTGCACCAAGTGTGCAGAATTTTCTTTTAGTCTCAAATTCAATTCGCGACATTTTGAATACAACTTTATCAACGGAAATGAATGAACCGAATAATCATTTTTGACATGTAAACAAAGCAAATGGCGCTTACACGCTAAAAATATATACAGTAGTTTATGCGTAATAACGCATCGAATGTTTATAACTACTTTTCGATACACTCCTTAGACGAAAAACGCGTATGTGTTACAGAATAATCAATTATAATGAAATAACTCGAGCTGATTCTCGACCTGGGATTCTGATAAAAAGATTCGAACATATAAGAAGATTTATAATCGCTGAAGTCCTGAACCAGTCAAACTACATAAATGCTCTAAATCTAACTGAGATGAACTCCAAAGCAACGTCTCCAAGTTTCCCTTACCTTTAAAGCGAAAGATACACTTCTCGAATGTACACGGTGTTCAATAAGTTCGAATACAAGTTTTCATTATTGCGTAGGTATGCGCCATGTACATATTCTGCATTGGTATTGGTGTCAGCTTTAGCTTCATTCATACGCTACCGAATGTGCGCGGTGTTGACATTCTGTTAGTTGTTGTTCGTTTGTTACGCGCGATGAAAGAGTATCGGGACTTCGTAATTAAGCGTTTTTTGAACGGTGAGCGACCCGGCGATATATTCCGGCTGCTGAAATCGCATGGGGTCAAGCGGAACTGTCTACACGACCATCAGGCGATACCGGGAGACGTCCTCGACCAATGACCGTGCGAGATCCGGTCGGCCGCGTTCAGCGAGGACGCCACGGGTCATCAAGATCGTGAGGAGCGAATTCGGCGCAAAAGAACCGCTCAATCCGGAAAACGGCTGCAGATCTCAACGTTTCCATTGGAACCGCTCACACCATACTCACCAAGGACCTTGGTTTCAGGCCTTACAAAAAACGTAAGGTCCATGGCGTTTCGGAGGCTACCAGCAAAAAGCGGTTCGATCGAGCTAAGAGGATCCTCTCTCGGCACGCTGGTCAGGAGTTTGTTTTTCGGACGAGAAACTGTTCGTGCTGCAGCAGCCGCACGAATGTGCAAAATGACCGGGTGTGGGCGCCATCGAGGGACAGCATACCTGAATCCAATATAAACATCCCTCAGTTCCAAAGTGCCGCGTCGGTGATGGTTTGGGGGCAGTATGCAAACGTGGTAAGCTACCCTTGGTGTTTATTGAAAAAAACGTCAAAATCAACGCGGGCGTACTACAAAACTGAGGTATTGGAAAAGGTTGTTGCCCCCAGTCTCCGAAGCCTCTACGGCGATGAGCACTACGTGTTCCAGCAGGACGGTGCACCAGCCCATACGGCAAATGTGGTTCAAGCCTGGTGTCAGGACAATTTAACCGACTTTCTGGACAAAACTTTGTGGCCTCCCAGCTCCCGGACTTGAATCCTCTCGACTTTTTGTTTGGTCCTATATGATGGCGAAGCTGAACGAATACAAGGTCAGCACTTTGGATCATTTCAAGACGGTAATTCTCAAAATCTGGGACGAAATGCCCATGCAGTCCGTGCGTGCCGCCTGCGACGCGTTCGAGAAACGTTTGAAGCTCGTTAAGGAGTACAAAGGGGGTCATTCAAGAGAAATGTTGTAAACGTTCCTTGTAAACATAGCTTTCAATAACATAAATCCAAAAATAAAAAACATGTTTTCATTTTTTAACAAATTTTGAAAGTGTATCCGACTTATTGAACACCGTGTAGGCGAATATTTTGATCAACGGTTACAACATGCGAATCTGCAATCTTTACAACTCCTTTGAAGTCATTGCATCATTCTTTCTTCATCTTCGTCCTAGAAAAATATACATTTTAATTGAAGGTCAAGCTTTATGGTGTATCTTAAAAATTGTTCCTACATCATTGAGCGGATTACGGTGTACTACAATTTTTCAGAAGTCATCGCAACAAGTTCTCTTCGCTTCCACCTTCAAGAACACAATTTGCGAAGCTAATATGGAGGATTCCATAATTTTAAGTAAAAATAATAATAAAAGGATGGATCTCACCAAATTTTGCCATGCTTCAATACCAGCTGGAATCATTTTTAAAGTAAATCTTTCGATTCAAATTTATCGATAGCTGAACATAACTTAAATAAACACATGCGATTTGATCATAACGATTATCATCATCATCACGTTTTGCGAATCGGATAAGAACGGCGCTGAACTAGTTTTAATAGACACGTGGTTTTATTTGTTTACTAGTTTATTTCTATTCATTAAGACTACCCATTGTCAGATGAATTATTTTAAATACAAATAACAGCTACTTGACACAAACCTGGACCCTGTGCACTGGCAAAGCCTTGAGGTACTTTTACTTCAACTACCAGGTCGCAGGGCCATTTTGGAAAGAAACACCCTAGTGTTGCCAGATCACTGGTAATGCAGCCCTGTAGTTTCGCCACTAGTTCTTATCGATGACTATTTTAATTTGGAGATGGTGATCAATGGGCAAGTGAAGTATTTGCAAACAGTTGAAAATTTTGCATTTGATCATATAAACCCAGTTAAAAAGCTGAAATAGTTTATTTTCACAAATCAGCATAGTTTTTAAAGGCATCGCCACATGGGGAGCTGTTCCATTCATCTCATGATCCATTATTCATACTGATCGGAAATGTATGTTTTATATATGAATCAATTGATTCCTTTTGTTATTGAGTTGGATTAGTTTCAACAACGAATAAAAATAAAGAAAATTAACAACAAATAAAAAGTAAAAAATCGGATGGTTGTGCGTCAATCGTTCGTTTTCGAGTAGCACGAATCGAAGATTTATGAGATGAAAATGGGATTGGTAACCCTAGATACTATACTGGTATCGAGGTCTTTCATGGTGAGGCGATTTAGCTTATATAATCCTAGCTACGCAGTTTTGAAGAAAAATGCAGTTTTAGATCGGTAATGGACGATGTGGCTGAATTGGAATTGAAACTATCTGAAGATCCTAGAAATCCGCATACGTCGAGGTCGATATTGATCGATGGATTGGAAGATGACCACCAACACAAAGGTGAGGGCTCAAAACGAACAGAACAATGAAGAAACAAAACATCGGTGAGATCGTTCATTTTGCATTTCACACGCACTCAAGAAATAGACATCTTCTAACATGCCCTCGCCTGGGAATATATTTATTCGGAAAAACTTGTCAAAAATATGCCGACTGAAAAAATAACGAAATTCCCACTTGAACTTATAAACGTAACATTGATTGAATAATTAACTAACATAAAGAGACGCAATGGCCTCGCAAACTCTTTTAAAGGAAGCTTCTGTCTCAGTAGTCTTATCAGTAAACCATAAAAATGTTACTGTTTGGACTACTGAGACTTGTATCATCAGATATTACTAAAACTGGTAGAACTCAAATATCTCGACGACATAATGACAACTTATTTTTGATTCGAGAAAACTGCCCAAAAAGACTTTCGCAGCACTGAAGAAAACACATTGACAACCTAAATATCAAAAAGACGAAACGACACCATACAAAACAGTGGACATGAACATGACTGAAAGAAAGGGTAATCAAAATTAGAAAACACCTTTTGAGGCAGTGTCAATAGCGTCTCTCTGGACGACATGATACTTGCACGGCTGTTGAAATGCTTGAAAATAAAGTTCATTTATATCATTGTAACGCACAAGTAACAATACCATAACTGCTTAATTTTCGTTCGAGAAAACTACTTCAAAAGACTCTCCTAGGACATAAATGGCACACTTCACGGATTGAATTACTAAAGACTGAAGAACACTGACAAACAATAATGAAAAGACAATTGGAAAAATAGAAAGAACAAAAAATTTCAAACGTGGCTTCTTGGACGACATGTTCCGTGTACGACTGGCAAAATGTTTCGAAAGATTTTACGCAACAATGGTTTAGAGGTTTCTACTATATTCAGAGTCCCGCCAGTAAAACTTAAAAAAAAAATTAGGATGGATCTCACCAAATTTCAACACATACACATGCGATTTGATTTTTTCTTCGATTCACCAACACCAATTTTTTCTTCGATTCACATAACAGCTACTTGACTCAAACCTGGTTTAATGGAAAAGTCCAATAAACTCAAGTTATTCAAGGGAATTCTAGAGGAGCGTATTGTATCTTATTTTAAGACTTTTTGGGTGCATTTTATCACCAGTACCTTATGCATTGCGAACCCTGTCCTACCGTACAAGTATGAAACATCCGTTGCCTCATAGGTATTTCCTTGCACACAACAGATAGTCAGTGGCTGTTAGCCAAATGTCGTCTAAGATATGATGAGTTGTTTGCTGACAGTCCTCTTTGTAAAACTTGTTACGAGTTTTGTCTCAACGCCCTGGATCGCATCATCACAACAGTTTAACCATGAACCTTCCTCGTACTCGAAAACTCACTATAGCTCGTTCTTAACCTCAGCTATCTCCGGACTGTCCCGTAAGAACAACAACAATCATCTACTGTCTCGTGACTTGTCCGCGGGTGAGAACCAAACTCAGAACTTTTGCGTTAAAAGTATGGTTGTCAATCGTCTACCCGATTGCTGCGCACCCCGTTCGACATTATGTCACTTTTGTTTTACTCGTGGCTTCTTCCGTCGCCGCAGAGTGAAGATTGACGGCAGCATCCTTCTGCGACGATGACATGTGGATGTTGCTGGGTTGTTCCCTACTGTGAAGCAACAAAAGCACCTATTTCCTTTTTTTTGCTCGCCATCGGTCATTAGAGTCCGTCCTTCAATCGAGACAGACCGATCGACTGTAAACTGCAAATGACGCATCACTCAATCTCGTGCTGCTTGTTGCCAGGTACTTCCACTTACTGCGTCCGCAATTTCAAGAAAACAACTGACTCGTATGATCTGATCCGCCGATTCCCTTTGTGTGTGGGGGGTAGACAACCCGACTCGGTTCAAATGGATGTCGGTTGATGTCTGTTTACCTACTGTGTGACTGGCTGTGCGCTGTTGCGCCCTATCTTTATTGTTGTGAAGTGGCGTAGAGCCGGTCGTCCGTCGTAGGTCGTCGTATGCAATACAGTACATATAGCACTTTCAGTGAGCGGTAATTCAATCAGGCACTTCCTTTTTGGAGACATTTTGCTGCTGGGCTGAAATGAACCCGTATCGCATCATAATAATGGTGGTTGCTTGCTGTGCGTAGTCTCAGGGCGACTTTATTCTAGAAGGAGAAAGCATCGCTGCTAAGTTCAAAGTTCGCAAAATAAAACAGAATTAATGTTTTTGATTCAAAAGATAGTTTTCTAAATGTTGTAATATGTAGCACATCAGAGTTCATGGCAGCAATAAAATCACTATTCAGTTGTCGTTTGCTAAGAATCGAAAAAGTTGAATTGATGTTTCAAATGTATCCGATTTCCCGAGCAAAGGATTATACCAAATTGATAACTTCTAATACTAGGTTATCATTTTTTTGATCACTGAATATGTTATCATTGAGACTGAATTAACAGCCAAAATGACAGAATGAATGAAAAAAAATACTCGTTGAATGTTATAATAATAACATATTTTGTTATCACTGCAACAACTTGATAACAAATCCTGTATTTTAAGCAAATTTATTGAAATAGTTTCAAATTATGTTATCAATTTGATATCAAATACTAATGCTAATAACTGAAACAAATATTTTGATAAAAAGTAAAATTTCTTGTTAAAAAATTCTGGAAATATTTATAGTTTTACAATTCAACTTATAACGTTCATTAAAAATTGTGTGTTCAAAATGCTAACATATTATAACAAAATTTGCCAATGGTGAAAACTAAATTTGTTATGCGATAGCAGCGGAAATCAAAACGATAACTGGGATAACAGAACTTGTTACTTTTATGATATCAGCTCGTTGTTTTACTTTGCTAGTGTTGCGCCATATTTAATTGTCAAAATTAGATTATAACATCTCGCTAATGATTTTTTTTTTCTCTTTTCTTTATAGGTATGTACCCTTAACATGGACATGATCTCGTTCGGTAGTACTGACTTGAATGCAGTGTCTTCAGCAAAATTGATGCTGAAAAACGTTTCGTTTAGTCTAAGTTATTGAGAATGGATCTAGTTTCTTCCAAAATATTAACGATGCAAAGAGTATCAGTATGATCACCACACAACTTCAACTTTACATTGACGGAAAATACAACAAAACCAAAGCCCAATTTTCATAATCGTTGTGCACGTTAAAAAAGCAACACACAATATCTCGATTGGCAACACACACGCGATTTGCCAAAAATACGTCTTTTAACAAACTGTTTTGAAATTTTCCCAGTATAAAATAAAACATCCTCACTTCACTGTTTTAAAAACACTTCCACTCGAACACTCGACACTCAAGAAGTCTATAAGCCGAAATATGCCTATCTGTCAAAGGATAAGATTTTTCAAATGGAATTTAAAGGAATTTGCTCGCATTTACTAACGATATTTTGAAAAAGTGTTTCAGATTTTATTTTTTATTTTCTAGGAAGAGATCATGTAAAGTTTTAGTTTTAATTGTCGTTGTTTTCCAAAACATCTTTGCTAATTTTTGCGACATTCACTTTATTCAACTTTTAGCATTAGCATTAGCATTAGCATTGACGTTTGCACACCTCGTGGATGGAGCTACGATGAGGAATAATTCGTTGAAGATATTGCATGCCACCATGAAACGCAACCAGTTACCGATACGTTTTTCACGCAAAAATCTCCACGAAGACACTCCTCGATCGCTCACCTGGCCACGTCCATGCAACCGTTGGTGATAGGGAGGATTTTTTATCTACCTTAAGAAGACACGGGGAACCCACGTAGACTTCAGTAGATATCAAAGGAAAACGGAAATGAATAGTCGGAGAGAGTAGATTAACAGAATGCCCTGTTTGGTGTACAGAACAGAAATTTAATCAAAAATGGTCGTTGGGAGCATCTAGTCTAAGAAGGTTAAGTGATACTCCATTTCTCTTCAAAACGGTTGGAACTTTAGCATTAACTATAGTCCTAGCTCCTTATAGCTTATGGTTATAGCGCCATTACTCGCTCTCTGAAAAGAGAAGAATGTCTGAAAATATAAGAACGGGTAGTGAAAGAGAACTAGTCAGAATGAAGCCAAAAATAAAATATACTGTCACACCCAAAATCACGTCCAAATTCTACATTTACAACAGCTTCTACGATAATATTTAGTATTCTCAAATCTAAACCGCAAAGTGTTGACAATTAGCCACATAACTGAATACTGGGTTTTGAAAGCCTTATATTTACATGATCGTTGTCTTTTGTGTTATGATAACATCCGACATATTTTTAACGCAGTCGGTTCCATGCGGCACGACAGGTGACAAGTCCAAATTCGCACTCTTCCGGGAAAGATCATAATATGATTACTTCATGCTACATAAGATGCATAACAGATCGAACTTCACAACGTAAAATTTCATGCTCGAAAATTAAAGGTGTAGGAAAAGAAAAGGAATGTTACAAATTCATTTTTTTTCAGTGATACACGTCTACACAGCGGTACACACATTGTTCTTTGGCATGTAATATTGATTAATCCGAACATGGCGACAACTTAGCATCCTCAAAATATTTTAAGACGAAGGTTTTGCATTATTTAATTTCTTTTGTTCTCACAAATTTGGATATGCAGGGACAAAATGAATCCTAAAGGATAAGATTACGCTAAATTTTGCTACGGCAATCGATGACATTTAGGGCTGTTTTCTATTTATTAAATTGAATTACCGCATCCTGATTTTTTCTGATTGTTTTTTGAACTAGATCTGTAGGATCAAAACAAACATCAAACAGCATTTGAATTTGGATTTACAGTAGCAGCATTTGTCAGATATCTTTTTGTGTTCCTGAACATATCTCTACGTCATGTCGTGTAAGTTATCATTTCTATTTTTGTGGTCATGTAAATTTAAGAACAGACGCAAATTTCAATCAAACGGGCTGCTCCTTATAGACCTAAATTTACACGATTTTGCTAAGAGTGTAACATTGAAGTAGTTACCGAGATAAGCCTATCCACTTCCACTCAACATTTCGCCAAAAATGTGTCGTAGATCCACTTCTCTCTGCGGCGACATTCACTTTATTCAACTTGCGCTCTAAATCCAAATGCCATTACTTTTCTTTATGTTTTTGTACAACATAAAAACCGACAAGTTGTTGTACATTGACATATGCTTTCTTTAATTTTCGATCTGTATTGACTGTCTTAGGATGTTTGCGTAATTCCTGCTTCATAATAACCCAATATTTTTCGATTGGTCACAACTCTCGGGTGTTTGGAGCATTAAGATCCTTGGGCATCAAGTTGATTTTATTTTCCTTATATCATTCCAGCACCTGTTTTGAGTAGTGGCGCGACGCCAAGTCAGCAAGAAAGAAGAGTTATGAACTAAAGGAGTCTTGTTTTACCTCTAATCTAAAGTTATGCCATCATCTTCATTTATCAAGATCCCTTTTCAAGAATTATAATAGTGTTATTTAGTACATCTACCAAGTCTTATAACTGCTCCCCACATCGACCAGGTTCGAATTCCGACGGTGGGTTTATTTTTCTGTAAATTTAGAGTCGATAAAGTAGATTTTATCCACCAGATTCATGAATAAATGAGTCTCAAATTCGTTTCATGAATTTCAATATCAGGAACTCAGCTCATGGTTTTAACCCGATCAAATCATGATTTCATTGCGGTGGAAAAAATAGTTCATGATAACATGGGTAATAGGAAGTGCCCAAAAGTATTTTATAAGTTTGCAATGCTTATCTCAATTTAGGTCAATCAAGGTCAACAGGTCGAATGACAGCAGGTCAAAAGGACAAAAGATCGAGTGTAGCATTTGTATTGAACGTTTAAACCGATGTGTTTTTATCTAAATCTATGCACGCCCAGAGGAAGATGAATAGCGTCGGTGTTATCACTCGTCAGTACAGCAATTTGTACATTATTTTTGCTTCCAATACCTTATATAGACGTCATTGGTCCTAACCCGGTGTCTTCAGTAGCATTTTCTGTATTGACATATTTTGCTCTGCCTTGACAGATCTATCATAAGTATGCAAAAAATCTGAAATTTTGTCGATGCTGGATTTGTTAAGATATTTTATCAAGTTAAAACAATTGCACTTCACCTGCACTGCACCTGAAATTTGAAGAGTATAAAGCAATTATGGAGTCTTTAAATAATTTTAATGGATTAACTATTTTTATAGCAGAATTTTGGAGTCATGTCATACTTATTTAAAAAAAAAACTCTGCCTAATAGTCTAACATATGTGTCACCACTTGTCAAATTCTCTGATAGTGACACATATGTTAAGACAAAAATTGCTAGTGGTGACACCGGGTAACAGCCGCTCGCATGTGTCAGTCTAAGGGGCTATTCATAAACCACGTAGACTTTCTTGAGGGGGGGGTTTAGTTTGACCAAAGTCTACTTTCCATACAAAATTTCAAAAAAAAATGTATAGAAAAAAGTCTACGAGGGTCTTAGATGTTCAAAAATTAGTCTACGTGGTTTATCAACATGTCCTAAGGGCACTGAAATTTACAAGACTTTTGACAATTTGTACAATTTCTGCAATGGGCTGCTGGAAGATGGAGGAAGGAGGAAATCTTATTTATTTTATGGGCCGTCCTTCTACCTTCAATCAGGATAAACTTACTCCAGATCTTCGTACAGTATACGGCAAGAAATCCGTGCCCAGATCTGTGAACTGCAGCCATGAATTCGAGCACAAGAAAATTTTCACCGTGAATTGAATCACGTAATCATGAACTAAATTACGTTTAAAGGGAAATTCTTAAAAACGTGAACTAGTTCACAGTCCGTTTTCTTTTTCGGGAACGCTTTTTTCAGTGTTTATTCTTTCATATGAAATTTCTCCGCGTATGCTTCGGAGCTCTTTGGTGTTTTCCATTATATTTTTAATGTAATTTCTATAAATTTTATTAGCAGATTTTTATAGGACTGTTTTCTGCCATATTTTCGCTTGGATATTGAATTTCTGGAGACTATTTCCCGAACTCTTTACAAAACTTGCTCTAAAATTGCTTTCGGGTGCTCAGCTACGCTAAAAAACCACGTTGGAGGTAGTTGGGTACCATTACCGGTCCGGGATAGAATTTTACACGCCACACAATAATACTTTTGCAAAAATGATACGGGCATCGAAAACTCTAAATTAATAACTTTATTAATTATTGTTAGAATGTTAAAAAATAGCCTATTTCGTCGTACAGCGTTTATTTTTTATGAAATAAAACAATGGAAAATGGGTCCTCCAGCAACACCAACACCATGCTGGAGGTGGCTGTGTTCAATTCCCGGTCTGGGCTAGGAATTTTTCGTTAAGGAAAATTTCTCGACTCCCTGAGCATATGGTATGATTGTACTTGCCACACAATCATACTAACGCAAAATTGGTACCTGGCATCGAAAGCTTTTAGTTAATAACTGTGGAAGTGCATTTAAAACACTAAGTTGTGAGCAACAATAAGCTTGAAACGCTAAGGAAGGAAGGAAGGAAAATGAATAAAGTCTAATTCATCGATGGAATACATTTTCAACATGCGTAAATATATCATATATTTGATGGCATGAGACTGTTCAGTTCCAAGTTCAATGTATTTGGGCCAATTAGGTGCACTTTGCTTAATAGACAAAATTAAGTAGAAAGAGGTTAGACTTGTACCAGAACTATGCTTGTAGATTTGGAAACGCGCTAATTTAGCCGAAGTATGCTTCCAAATTTCCTTGAGAATGAGATGTCAGAACCGGCAATGACAGTGCACAATCACTTCAACAATCCACGAGACGACAGTTTAACTTATTCTTGGAGGTCGCCATAGTCACTGTTTTAAAGTGTCATCCCGCAGCACTGCAATTACATGACCCCAGTGCACAGATACAAGAGAACCTCACTAGTACGGCAAGTATTGTAGAACAAGAAATTATCCTACTTGTGTGTGGTTCTGTTAATGCCAACACACTTACGCGCTATCGAGAGGTTAATCATGCATTTAGGAAATGTTATGCTCCTTCCTTCCTGGCATATCGTCTTCGTGTCTTCGCAGACGCCTTTGGTAATGTTAACGAAGTTGACGCCACCGACGACGGCGACGTCTCTCTCTCACTCTCTCTCAAAACGGAAGGAAGACTTTAAGCTTTATGGTCTTGTCAACTTGCTCGGAAGTGTCGCTAATCTGTGTCATCACTAGAAAAAGTTGCGAGCCTTGATGGGTGAATTTACAAACACTTATTGAATTCTTATGTAACCTTTTAAAACATTAGACTTGATGTGTGTTATTTGTAGACGGCATGACATAATCAATCCACGAGATTGATCACCACAGATTTAGGTAAATCTAAAAATAGTCACCTATCAAAACACGGTACGCCAACAATCTTGCGTGGTACCGTTGTAAATTATTCAAGATTTGATTAATATAGGATACATTTTCGGCACAACACGAGGTATTGTAATGCATTGGCGTAATCAATGGTGATTCAAGGAGCTGATTATAACGAGTGCTTTCAATCGAACGCAATTCAGCCATAAAACCAAATTTCGACTGATAGGTTTCCATGTCGATAAATACAAAAAGCGTCCGATAATCGTGCACATTTACGCGCTCTAATCGATTTGCAATATTTGTTTAATATTTCGCGTGTTTATAAAGGTCGTTGAATCATTCGCGAAATGTTTACACTGGTTTCAGTGCCCAGAACTCATCTGAAGCAATGATTCAAAAATTGAACAGTTTTGTCATCATGTTCACGACTCAGTACCTGCTAGGTGGATTAACTTAGCATTTTAGCTTTTATTCCATTTTTGCACCCATGATCAACATGTTTAAAATGTGCGAATTCACGAAGCAGCTGTGGCAACCAATAAAGAGAGGTAAAAGCTTTCGAATGACTAATTAACACCCGTTCGGCATGGCTGAGGTGAATGGCTTTTCCATGAACCTCTCCGCGTGCTGCCGGAGTCCAATCGACTACCATTTGGCCTGATCGTCATCGTCGGTGACTTCTTTGTGTGGTTGTATGTGTGCTACTTAGATTTAGAATATGAACCAACTTTTTGCCACACACAAAAAAAAAACTGCAAATAAACAACAATCATTCGCACCCCAACGCCGTCCCACTCCTGGCAATGTTATCAACGTCGTCACTGCCGCCATCGGTCGCCCATCAAACGCAAACGATGGTCACACTAGATAGTCCTGCTGTGTGCACCTTTTAGCTTCTCGAGCATAATTTAGTTGAAAAAAAAAGATGCTCGAACACCGTTCTGCTTATTTCTTCTTTCGGGTTTGTTTGTTTGACGCGGGGATGATTCGGTGAGAACAAGAGACAAAGAACTCTTCTTTCGCTGCGTCGCGTCGCCAGACGCGAGCTTCTATTTGTGTGTTTAGAGCTCTGTCAGGAGAGGGTGGCGGTGGCACGCAAGATGAGTTCGACCTGAGCCATCAATAAGGCAAACACGGCGAGACAGACGACGCGGATCGACGAAGGGGAATGTCCTTGGAGTGTTCTCTCGCCTCGAAATTTTGGGTCATCCCACCAAAGATGGTTCAATATGCTCGACAGGGGCTGTTGGCTGACTGGGACACGGGAAGAGCAGTCTGGTCTGGTAGCAATAAATTTGCAAAATTCACCGACTCTCACTGGTCGGCTAACACGTGGTGCTGCATCGTTTAGTAATGGCGCGAATTTGAGATTGTTCTGACAGGAATCGTTAGCTTTGAAGGGAAATGAGATCCATGTTGTACGATTCTGGGTTATTAGTTAGCTTCTGTTAATATAATTTATCTCTCGATTTTATAAGACTATTGACGAGTTTCACGCCAACTCATCCAGTGGTTCGCAGCACCCTCTCAGAATCAAATGAAACTTAGTGGATGTATAGACTATGTCTTTTCAAGCAACTTTGCATACCTTGTTTTTTTTTCAAAATTTATCTAGACCACCATTTGAAAAGGGATTAAGTTTTTTGGTCGATTTATTTTTAAAACATAACTCAAAAAGGACAGGACTAACAAACAAAGGAAATTGTCTGAACTTTTATGAAAAAAATTGTAAAAATTATAAAATCGATTCTCACACGCTAAAAAAAAATTTTATATATAAAGTCAATTTGCTAAAAATGGATATCTTTGAATTGGACGATTTTTTTTTATAAATAAAGGCTTTCATGTCCTATTTTTACCGTGTATCGCACCAACTCGTCTTATAATTTGGTCCTAACAAACTCACGAAAACCAATTAAATTTAATTATAATGACAATTTGGATTTTAAGGGTCTCTTATGTTTGAAACATCAAGGCTACCCTTGTGGAAGGGCTGATTTTTAAATTATTAATATTTTAAACTTTAGTGATAATACAATTAAATCAGGTGGTCGATCTTGTTTATTACCAAAAACTTTAAACATATTGAGTAGTACATTCAAGAAAAAAAACATGAACAGAAAAAAATCGATCCTTTTAAAATTAAGTTATCATAGAAAATTCGCGTAACAATTGGAAATGGCTTTTTTTTTTAAATAATTTTTCCACAACTATTTGTTATTATTTTTAAGGATAATTTAGACCTTGTTTACGTACTACCGATATAACAAAATCATATATTTTGTTCAAGCCGTTATTGAGATCCAGTTTGTTGCATAAAATGCTCATCCGTTGCCATCTCTTTAAAGTTACTTGTTTAATTCAAATTCGAGAATGGTGGTAAACCCATTCGAACGACGAACCTACAAAATTTCATAATATGTAGTAGTTTTGCTCCTAAGACCCTGCACGTTGTTGGTGGCATACAACTACATGGCTTTTTTTCCGTAATGGAAGGATGCCAAATCCGGTCCAAACAGTTCGGAAAATGTTGTTTCGTGATAAATAGTCGACGTTTTTTTTTTCATTTATTCGCGCACGAACATTTCATAGTTGACGGTCCCGTTTGATTTTAAAATGACGGGTTCTAGGCCTCAGATACAGATTACCTGTCTAAACAAACTTCGACCGTTTCATATGTTTGAAAATATCTACCATTTACCGTAAAAAAATTGCTACCCAGGAACCTGTTCGAAGTCTGCCTAAACGTTGGCATTGTCGACTATTACCATGTAATGAAACTTTATCGGTATCTTCGCGTCAATTTGGAGTCGCTACACACTAAGTTTTTTTTTCACCAAGAATCCAACAGCCGATTATTTCAACATTTCCATTTACTGAGACTCATCGAAGAAATTACCGAGATTCAGCTTACAAATAAAAACTTCACCGAAAATAGGCTAATAAACAAAAATTTGACAGAAATATCGACAAAAGTAACTGCCGCGTTCATCAAATGTTGGAAATTTTGTCGAAGTAAATTGAGTGTGTGTGTGCCTTAAAAAACGTATGTTTTTTTTATAAATGAGGCTCTTGTTTATGCAACAGTTCACGAACATTCGTGCTACTTGCACCTATTCATTGAAGCAAGTAGCAAAATGCGTTCTGAAATCCCTAAGTATCAGAGCCCGTCATTGGTAGAAAAGTGTAGAGAGTTATGATGTACTGTAACAGGAATATATTGAGAACAAAAGGATCAACCTAGTCCAACTCAAGTTCTAATAATTTTGAAAAAGACTCATAATACTTTTTGACATCTTCCATGCAATAGAAAGAATCTCCTGTCCCATCATATTAACTTTAATGGAACAGTAAATGTTTTGTGAAACTTTTTAGAGTATGTTATGCTAAAGGGTGATACGGTCAAAATTTGGTCAAGGGAAAACGCGGTAAACTCAGGAATCGTTTATTTAAAAATCAAATCAAATTTCTTTTTCAAGTTCAATTAGTATAAAATTCTAGGAAAAATATTCAGTTAGGCTTCCGCTTTTCCAAATCCGAATTGCCGGGCCTTACGCCGGCCCCTGCCATCAGATTTTGCAGCAGCCACCTTGGTCCACCTTCTTCGCCGCAGAAAGCCAGTTTGCCTTGAACTGCTGCTCGTCCTTCAGCAGTTTTTTTGGTCTTCTTTAGGTTCCGCCTGAGCAACAGCCCAGTATTGCCTCAATTGGGCGGAGCTCTGGCGTGTTGGGAGGGTTCTTGTCCTTGGAACCACCTGCACGTTGTTGGCGGCGTACCACTCCGTGGCCTTTACCGTAATGGCAAGATGCCAAATCCGGCCAAAACAGTGCGTGGAATCAACCGTGTTTCTTCAGGAAAGGCAGCAGACGTTTATTCAA
>JASCZW010015206.1:0-21077 GCA_034211315.2 Aedes japonicus | reverse complement strand
ATGAATGAAGCGGCAAAAGAGGATTGGCAGGATTAACACCTTCCTTTCGACCGCGCATCCAGCCAGCCCCGAGGGAGAGAGCTATTGAGATGAAATACTAGCATCTCCTAATCTCTGGTCCGCTGAAAGTTCAACTGAGATCAAAAGTTATTGGAATACCCGTCACTCCTACCAGTACCAGCATAACAAAAGACCGGTTTGTGTGGTGAGATAATCAGTTGGTTTGTTTTGGAAGGGTTAAGAGTTTGCCACTTATTCCATTTTCCGATCCGATTGGAAGGAGGTAAATAACAAAACATTGTAGTCCAGTGTAGGATAAAGCTTAAAAGGTTCTGTATTTTATTTTCAATAAGACTGATTGGAAAACCCTCTCAAGTTGAAAAATAACACCAGCACGAACAGCGTTTTTGAAATCACAATCACGTAAATTCCACTTCTACTCCTGGGAAACATAAAAAGTCGTTTCCTATTAAAATGAAAATTAATATCATAGACTTTGACACTGTCATCATCTTCAGTTGTCATTTGGAGGTAACTTCGAAGCTACCAGCACCTGGCCGAACGATGACTGCGTGACGGTTGCACTGCTCTGCGATTTTTTCTGGTTTAAAAGTACTAAACAACCGGATGTGCCAAGAGTGTCGTCCGTTGAGAGAAATCGTCTGCGTTGGTCAACTCCGGGACATCTGTTTGCGTTCATTAGCGGTTGGATGGCAATGACACGATTTAAAATTTTCTATGATTGGAATATTGTTTGGTTTGCACAGAGAAGAAGAAATATGACTAATGGGGATTCCGCCTGACGGATTACGCAGCAGCGCATATTGCCGAAGGACTTCAAGAAGTGAGAAACAAAGCTCAAATGGACCTCTTGACCTTGCATCGCGATGGGTTCGTCATGCCTATCCGTTATTTACCGTGTCCCAGGGTAATAGAATCCTGTCGCAAGAAATGGCGCATTGCCGGCAACGGCGATGGCGACGATGGCTTTCTGAGTGGCCCGGACGAAGAACCTCGTCCGACGGAGTCAAGCAGATCACCTCCTCCGCTCCCGGTGGCGGTTGAGAACTGTTCCAGGTTTGGAAAGGTACGTGTTTTTAATATAAATGATAGTTGAGCTCTCTTCACGGAACGGCCGCGGTGTTGATGTCTTCACTCGAGCCGAAACGGTTTCCATGATTTGCGCGCTTTTTCGTGTTGTTCCGCAAACGCTGGTTGCATTTCCTGGTAAGTGTGCTGCCGGCGCATGATCCAAGATGCGCGGAGTGCAATCAATGAGAAAGTAGCATGGTTGTTTGCTTCTTTCCCTGGTTACCACCTGCTGACGGTAGCCGCAAAAAGGAAAGTTTCCCTGGCGCTTGGTGGACGGTCTGTAGAGGAAACGCAACTGACGTGCCGACGTGGGGAAAGGCGCTTTTATGAGCATTGGCGGCGGTGCGCTGGTGAGCCACTAGAACCACTACGGTAGGAGCGTTTACCCTACGGGCTCCCGGCGTTCCCCAGCGCAGGTACGCGCGCGAGTTCCCAGTGTGAATTTTGCTGGCTCTTCGGAGTTTGTTTCATCCTGTGCATTGTATGGGAAGAGCATCAGGGAAAGCAGGCAGGAATTGGCACAAGTTTGGCAACGATAAAAACAATAGATCCTCTGAAAAATATCTGGAAAATCAGGAAGCAGGAAGACAAATTCGACAGAAAACGCGATAGTCTTTGTTGGCTGCATCAGCCTCGATCCATGTTAGCCATTGCAAAACCTGAAATGAGATCCAGACAGTAACGCAGGATTTCAGAGCAACAGTTAGTAGAGTGTAGTTATAACATAGCAATGCGTATGAGACCTAAAGAATAACGATCTTTTGCTGGCCTCAAAATGAATGTAGATAACAGAAATAGGATTTTCGTGAAAATGGCTCAAAAAGTAAGTTTGGAATCAAGTGAAACAACTGACGCGTTGAGACGCTAAATGTCCAGAAAATGTTCGTGTCACTATTACCGTTGCAGGTGAAATGGCTGATAGTGATCCGTCTGCACCAGGGCGGGTGGCTGCCTGCCTAAGGGGTTGCTCTCCTGTCTATTCGGTCCCATGGCTTCACCTCGCCGGTCTCGCCCGGTCTGCGAAGAGGTTTTGCAGAGTCATTTCTCGCCGGACCGATCCACCTTGTTCGTTATGCGCTTTTTCTCTGTACTCATCGAGAATCCAACTTAACTGATTTGGCAGCAGTCGTGGTCGTTGGTTCATTCCATCCATCCACGTTCACGTCTTTCATCTGCGTTCCACCGTAGATCGTTCGCCGGAAAAAACCTCTCGTTCAGCGACTGCCGAGGGCCGCGATGGTGCCCTCCACAAGCGTTGTCCATGCTGCAGTGCCACAAGTCCGCTTCCAGTCCCGAGTGCCCGTCAATTATGCGTCTTGTAGATCGTCAACTTTGTGGTTCTTTGAATTTGACTGGTCTACCCGGCCTTTTGAAAGTCCACTGTACGGCACGATTGCAACCATAATAAGCACTTTGTCCTCTGCTGATGTCGTTATCGGCGGTCATCAATGAGCCGAATTACACGTTAATTCGCCGTACCGTGATTCCATCGCCGTCGGAACTGAACTGGTGGTGAGAGAGCGAAACCTAGACATCTCGTGAGCCTCTTCTCTTGATGTATTTTGATTTTAAAGCATTAATAACATGGAGAAGGAGATATCCCTAATTCGTTGTATCTCGTTGAATAACCACTGTATTGTAAATTTCTTCTGATGCCTAGTAATGGTAGGTATGAGCGTGGCAGGATGCAATGACACTTACTCAGATTGTGGATCAAAGTTCAATTCCCCCATAATAATACCCGCAATGTTCCATAGACAACTTCGCGTCTGGCTGCAATGAAAGAACAACTTTGGTCTTGAGTTGTAGACTTTGACTGTGATGTACCTTTCCATCAGAATCGCATTTTGGACTACCCTAGTTATGCAGCACACGCCCTGACGCTGTTCAGCCTGGACGAATATCATAAATCGCGGCTTGCCATAAGTCATAATCTTTGATAGTACCTACGACTAGTTGTGACCGTATGTACTGCTATAGCAGATGATGTACAAGAGATCTGAGTGTGGATTGTCGTAGAGCATGTTTGGATTTGGCATCGTTCAGGAACCTTCGGTAGACCATCATCTATCGTCCACTAGCTTGATCCAGGCATACACCGAGGACAATATCCAGTATCAATCAACAACATCAGGAGAATCTGTCTTTTCCGTACGATTGATAGGCCATGCTTCCCTGCTCGCAAGGCGTTTACCAATGTGTTATCCGGCCGATGCAATCCCCAGAAGTCTACCAAAAAGATCAGTGGGACTTTATGAGGTGAAAAAATCTCCGATGGTCCCGGCTCATGTGTTGCCGAGTGCGAACGGTGTACGGTGTACTATGTACGGCCCAAATGGTGAAGTTTTGAGGTAACAGGCCGACGGAAAATAATCGAAGAACAAAACGGATCTGAAATTCTATTTGCAAAAGGCATTATGTTGATAGGCATGCATGTAATAAGATAGAACCAACAGAGGTACACCATCGTGGTGATTCCAAATGAAATCGTGTTTCGAACGGTCACGGTAATTAAGATACTGTTAGGTGCTGTAATGAGTTAAAGCAGAGAAGTTCAATGGAAGCCTTCTTTACATGCTCTGACCTCTAATTCGAGGTGTTATGTGGTCATTGGTTTACCATGAAAATCAATGAAAGCTGCCTTAGAGAGCCATCCCAATGTGGCACTGAAAACATGCTCTCTTCC
Source organism: Aedes japonicus (assembly GCA_034211315.2). Taxonomy (NCBI): domain Eukaryota; kingdom Metazoa; phylum Arthropoda; class Insecta; order Diptera; family Culicidae; genus Aedes; species Aedes japonicus. Next base: position 17,299 of record JASCZW010015206.1, on the reverse strand, counting down.
CTATGCTACTTGTTTGTCCCGTGTCCTATTCGTAGATCTATAACAGTGTGGTTGACTAGTTTTGTCATGAAGGTGTTCGTTTGATGCAATTAAAATCCAGATTCTTTTAGTCGACCTAATTGATTTGTCTACATAGTGTTTGATGTTTTTCAGCTAGGACATGTTTGCTTACGTCTGAAATCTTGTCTGTATATTATGTTTCATCAAATGTATCTATCATAAGTCTTCCGTATTTCAAAGAAACAAACATATGCGAGAAAGGCCAAACGACAACAAAACTAGTCGGTATGTTTGATTAGCGTCGTTTTGGACGGAATAATTCAATTTTTGCTGCTTGAGACAAATATATATCAAATAGATATTTATGTCATATACTCGTTTGTCACTGCAACATTCAAGAAATTTAGTTCTGTCATGTTAGAATGAAATTTCAGTTGCCAAGTTGCTAACATCAGGATGCGTAAAATTGGTTGTGTGATAACGTTTGTATTTCAAACATCGTCGGCGCAATCGAACAATTATTGCTTGAGCAAATGCTTTTTATTTAAATTAATACCCCTAGCGTGAATTTACTTATATCAGAACGAATATCTATTGAAGTCCCCAATACGGTTGGCAAATATGTGTATGATGCTGATAAGAGTTTAGGAGGATTCTGACTACTCACATATCTTTATATGTCGAAATGGTCGAGTGGTAAAATCACCGATCTAGAAAGCTAGAGTCCATAGAATGAACCTGGTTCATGGAAGGCTTTTGTGTTACCGTCGAAAATTTGTTTAAATAATGTTTCGAAAACTTTTGTTTACAATAATTGTCTGACATAAATTATGTTTCGTAGGCCCCACCTTCTGCGATATTTCAATTCTATAGTAGTACAAAAGGTTTACCACCATCGGAATGGTAACATAATCATTTTCACATTTAGGCAAAAGGCATGCAATCAAACAGTTCGTGACATAGGACTTATAGAACCCTAATGTACACAGAGAAAATAATGAATTTTAACCAGCGTGTAAAATTTACCCTCGTTTTCGTTTCTGGCCAAATGGGGCGTAAACAACGAGAGTATTTGCAATACTGGCAAGCGCGACGTCAACGATCATTGCAATCTTCAAAACAGAGGCCTATGATTCAGGCAGTTGTCAGAGCTTAAGAATCACATGAAGTATCCCCATTATATTCTGCGCCGAATCCAGCATTCCCCTTTTCAGTTCTGTGCAACGCGAAGAACTCAATGTTGCTTTTTCTCTTGTGCTGAAATGATCTGTGGAACAAAAGCCGCCTTTACAGTATAAGGCTGACTGCCACTGGCAAGAATCTCCTTCGACTCACCTCTTCTCGGTTTCACGTCTGAAGCTAAATATGAAAAGTCATGTTTATTGACTTTTTGTTATTTATGCATGTATACATGAGCAGGTGTGCATGTGTATGTGTATGTGTTTGCAAACTTGTTTTTCAAAGTTCAATCGATTTAACAAAGAACTTACCGTGGTTCACTTGAAAGAACCATTCACCTCAGCTGAATAAAAAAACGCTGAATTTTCTGCTTTATTTAATGCACATAAAGGGAATACTAGATTTGGCAGATAAAAATGGGATATTTCATGTAAATTTAAGCCAGATAAAATCCTATCCTAAAAATAGCAAAAATTGTTGTATGGCGCATGAAAGATTGCAAACAATTTCGGTGTTTACGCCACCTTTGGCTTGGAATTAAGCGAGGGGAAATTTTAGGCGCCTGTCAAAAATATTTTTTTTTTCTGTGTGGTCATGGTTGTTTCAAAAAGTGTGGATTCCGAATGCTTTAGATTTGAGGCAGCCCCTATGGAAATGCCTGTTCTGGGGGTGGCTAATATAGTTGAAGAGATGTGTCGAGATGAGGACATGTGGAATGCGGTCAGCTGATCCGCCACGCAAATATTGTCGTAGCTGCAGTGTAGGTGGGGAGAAGTACAGCGATCCAGCAACACCGGATCCGCTGAGACTGAAAGGAGTCCATGAGCACAACTCGAGAACCGGAGTAGAACGCGATGAAGCTGACTGCCGGATTAGGTTAGAAGCTGACCGTCGGAATAGGTTGGATCTACTTTCGGAAACTAGCAGAGTAGGGTGGACATCTTGATCCATAAATCAGAAGGAAGTGGCTGTGAGAAAAAGCATGCCATGACAGTCGGCTACTCCACATCGGTACACGTCTCAAAAGGTTCACACAACGGCCACTAACAGAAAAGCGCAGCATGGCAGTTAAAGCCGCGGACTGAAGGGAAGTTCACGTGAATAGCCGTCTCCAAAAGTAGTCGCTTCGCCGAGGTCCCGGGGGAGAAGCCAAAGAGAGAGTAAGGATTGTTTATACACTGAAAATTTATTTTCGTAAATTAGCTTTCAAACGTTTCTGTAAACATGTTTTGTAAATGGAATAAATGTATCGTATATTGTACGAAACATTCATATTGCTCTTTACCTGGTGAAACGCTTTCATTACACTTTTTGTATATTTAACGAAATGAATTTCGTGAAAACCAGCCAATCAGCTCGCTTTTTTATCATACTCATGCAAAATGGTGTTGCTGCTGGGATGTGCGGGAATAATTTATCTATCCCAAAATAAAAATTAAAGCGCTGTCGAGAGTTATAAGCTCGTGCTCATCAATCAAGTAGCTTCTCACGAGTCAGCATGGCTTAGCATGGATTGAGTATCAGCGCTTTTCAAATATCAGGACCATATCCATGTCAAAACATTAAAACGCTGGACATCTCCACGTGGTTGTACTTTTTAGTCATTTACATTTCAGGTAGATCTGTCAGTTCTTCATTCTTCGGTTCTTTTAATTTTTGATAAAATACTCGTAGCTCTTTGTATTGTTTACGTACAATGCACGAATGTTCTTTCTGTGTCAACAAATGCTTCGAGCTTTTGACAGTTGCGCGTGTGCCATTAATTACGAATGTATCTTCATAAAACGTACACATCCGTTTTGTTGCAGAAAACAACGAATGGATTTGTAAGTATTACCTTCGATTTTGTAATATAAACTAAAATTAACTTTCAGTGTAGTGGTTAGTCACGCAAGCGAGTCTCATCAGCCGCTTGCATGAGTCACACACTGTTAGAATCTTACAAAAATACACACAGACACATTATCACTACGAGGACAATCACTCACCATCACTTTGAGTTGCCAACAGCATCTAATTGTTGGTTTAAGTCAGTTCAAATCGATTATTAGGCATAGTCTAAATGAAAAAAATATTTTCAATAAAGTAAACCACCACAACACGTAGTGAGCCCCATTCGTTACTGTTAGTATGAATACTGGCTTCAAACCGACTATTGGAGAGGTTAAACAAATGTCTGTTCACAAAACCCTTTGTGAATGGCATTCAACTGCATCCTTACTGCATGTTTACATCGGTTCATATAAAGTATTTGTCGTGATTCACTAATTGCTTTGTTTCCACAATGAAGTAATGCACCATCATACTTTGTGTAGTAGCCAGGGTATCCTTACTGGTGGTAGAAATCGGTTTGAACCTACTTAAAATTGTTTGTTTTCTAAATGAAGTAAACCACCATCACACGTTGTGACTGGCACAAACAGCATCCCTACTGTTAGTTTAAATCGGTTAATATAAGCTCGAAGCCGTTATATATATTTTTTCACCAGAATTAGACCTCTTAATATTGTGTTGGTTGCTCGAGTTTCATCTTACTGTTGGCTTAAATGGCCATTATGTGTAAATAAAAAAATGTTTGTTTTCCAAACGAAGTTAACCACCCTCACATTTTGCGAGTGGCCTTCTTACTGCTGGAGAAAATGGATTCAAATCTGCTATTGGGCACAGTAAAAAAAAATTGTTTTCCTGATTATGGACACCACCTTCATAACTAGAAATGAGAAGAAAAATTAGTATTTTCTATTTAATTCCAACTCCCTTTGCTTATCTTGACAGATACGCGTATTTCGTCTAAAATGTGCAGACTTTTTCAGTGTCGTGTACTAATAACTCGACTGGGCATTTTTCTTCTCATTTCTAGTTACAGGTATTGCACCTAAACACCTCAAACTTTCTAGGATTCACCACCTTCATAGTTTGTAACTGACTCGTATTAAGCGATTTTAAGAAGAACCCATGAAGTAAACTTCATGGTAACTCTTGGGAATGACGAAAGAGCATCCTTATAGTAGATTCAAATTGACCAATAGTTTATTAGGTTTCGTCAGTGAGTAAACCACCATCACACTTTAGAAGTAGTCCCAAGACATTTTTACTGATAGTGTAGAATAATTCAAATCAGGTTATAAAACGTTGTTCATTTTTTTTGCATTCCCAGTATTGTAAACAACCAGCTCCGATAGTGGACTCAGAAGTATCCTTACTGATGGTTTACTTCAATAATATTTAAATGTTTGCTGTACATCTATTTAAAACCCAATAAATGATGAATAATCTGAAAACAAAAGGTCGAAGGACAAAAAGTCGCAATGGTAAAATGTTGAAACAACAAAAGGGTACATGGGAACATACATTGCTGGACTGAATTCAACTATTTATTGGCCTGTCCACAAATTGCCAACACATATTGTAAGTATTGTCATTTGAAGAACGTATTTGAAGAAACGTATCCGAAATAATCAAGATTATCAAATGCAAATTTAAGATTCATATATGACAAATGTAGTCATTAAATTCGCCATAAAAAAATTCAACACCTGACAGTTCTAGGTTCATCAGTCCATTCAACAGGAATCGACATTTCAATGATAACAATCATTTAATTAAGATTCTGCATAATTATCACTTAAAAGTTAACAGACCCACACATTTTAGGTTTTTGGTCCAAAGAGAAACATCTCATGGATCTGTGGATTACTTTTACGAAATTTGCAAAAAATGTTTTGAATGCACTTTAAATGTTTGTTTGAACAATTGAATCAATTTCTACAAAAATTTCACTGCAATAGAGTTTTTCTCGATATTTGTCCAATCATCGCTTTGAATTTTGTCCTTTTTAGGGCAATTAACCTTTTGTACTTTCGACCTTTTGTCGTTCGATGTTTTGTACATTTTACCTTTTGGCTCCCTGCTCTTCATTCGACTATTTGAACCTACGACCTATTCACACTTTAAGAGTAGTCCTGTAATAGTAGAGCATCCTGCTAATTTATCATATCGGCTATCAGGTGGTTATTGCAAATTGTTTGTTTTCACAATGAAGTAAACCACGATCACATTCTTTCAGTGACGTCATGAGCATCTTTACTGTTGGCTTAAATCGGTTGGCTATACTGAGTACATTACTAACTATGTTCTTATTGTGTACAGTGTGCCAAATTTAAATTTATAATGTTTTGAAATTGGAAATATCTTTCTTACATCATGGGATCCCAGTAATGAACAGCGATTTCTGCTGGAACCAAAGATGTGAAGAGAAAGTATGGATAGGGCAGATAGAGCTCGGCAGGTCATGGAAATTGAATAGAAGTAGTTTAGAATTGAGCGTAGGGCTTTTGTCAAGCAGTATTTCGAAGCAAACGCACTATTTTTTCCCAATCAAGCAAACCACAACCATACTTGAAAAGGAGCCCAGCAGCAGCAGCCTTACTGTTGGTTTTGAAAGGTGCTAATACTTGAATATTCTTGAAATCTAATAAATGAAAAATTGTTCTGGAAACAAAACTTAAGAAATTCTGCGTATCGTTTGTTAAAACGAATCCTACTAGACTACCCTCTCATCCAACATCCTGGGAATCTGTCGTGGAAGTGTTCCAATCCAGACGATTCCTGCATTCGGATGGTGCCAACACCAGTATTGAGTTATTCAATGCGTAGAAACGAAGGCCTGTTTCTACGGATTGTGGATGAATGTTTGCTGAGGTTAGTTCACATGGGTTAGAGACATGGAGAACGCAACCCAAGTATACTAGGCAAACTTGTTTCTGCATTGAGAGTCGAGTGAAAGAAAAACCTGCTCCTTGAGTCTCTACCCCAACAATGTTACAAACATTAATCATTCCAAAAATTATTCAAAAATTGAATTTTTCATCATTTTTGATTCATTACAACGCCCTGAATGCAAGATAAGACATAAATTATTAGTCGATTGCTCAAAAGGTCCATTTCAACCCAGCAAAAGGTGTTTTCTTTTGCACCGGGTGCGTCTTCTCTTCTCATTCTGTGTCAATTTGACTCACTCAAATACACACAATTTCTAATTCCAAAACCCCCGACAGCTCCTTGGGTCGAGGTCCAACGCGCACAACAACCATCGCACATTCCAGATGATGCGCCGGAGGAAAAGAAAACCATTTGCGAAGATAATTAAGTGTCAGATGGATGTTATTTACTGAAGGACCACTACCCGGCCACTTCTGCCAGTTGTGCACAATTGTAAAAATGCTGCTCCTTCCGATGAATGTTATTCGAATGCACTGAGCAGGGCTGATATGGGGAAGAGTGCCGGCCTGCCATAGTATGTGTGTGTGATGTGAATTGTAATTTGTGCATCTTCCGACTGCGAATGTAATCCGTGACAGAAAGTGCTACTAGCTCAGGAAATGCATTCACATCTCTCCGACGCCGGATGCGGGGCGCACCTGTTAAAGTCTCTCGAAATGTCACTGTATTTACACTTTTCCCCTTCCTCGCAGCCCTGGCAGTGCATTTCCGAGAAGAGCGGACGATTTTCCGCCCTCAAGCAGCATATTTGGAGTCGCGCACGTGCCGGAATGCATCAGTTTGCAAACCACCAGCGAAATGCGATTTCTGACGGAATCACACTTGAGCACGACCAGAATGTATTCCGCCAAGGATCACAATTTATTTAGATGTGCACTTGGGGTGGAAAGAACGTTTTTCTGCTAAATTTCCTGTCCTATTCGCGAAGATTTATGGGCTTTCAAATTTACCCAACCTAATCGAGTTTATAGGAATTGAAAAAATAATCGCGCTAAGGAAACAAACATCCTACATCTGGTGTTTGCAGAAATCAGGCCTAATCTTTTCTTCATCAACATATTCTCCGTTTTCAAACCGGCGGAGGCTGAGAGCTTAGCAAGAAACAGCTCGTGGCAAAAATATAAACATAGCAGCATTATGCAAGCTGTTTTTCGCATCCCTTCCTCGGGTTGTGACCGTAACGTGATTGATGGCAGGCCCATTTGAAGCCGGTGTGAATCCTCCTCCTTCAGGGCTAGTGTCCCTTTGACTGATGTTAACAAAAGAGAGTCAGTTTTTCTTCTTCGCCACGAAGATATCGGAAAGTTTTGTGGGGGTGGGGGTGGGGGAGAGAATGGTCGGACAAGCAACCACCGCCCACAGGCAGTCAATCTTATGGCTTCCGCTTGGCAAGCACATCAATAATAATATCTAAAGAGAGTTAAGTAAGTTATTCTATGCACAATGTACAATGGTAGTCCACGCCATTATTGGCTTGATTTATGGAGTGAGAGATGTTTCTTTTCAGCTTTCAACCATGTTAAATTCTCAATTTGATGCCACGATGAGTCAAATTTCATTACACGGCCGCTCTAATTAACGCATTATTGAATATTTTTTGCCTCAATTTTTTCATCCGTGGAGTCACTTAAAAATTGAGGAAAATTTGTTCAAAGTACATTACCAATTATGTTTTTATTATTACGTACAGTGCGCCAAATTTAAATTATAGTGTTTTGAAATTGGAAATATCTTCCCATCATTATGGAATGATAGAGAACAGCAGCGGTAGTGAACAGCAATTTCTGTTAGAGCCAAAGATGTGAAGAGCAAGTATCGATAGGCACGATAGAGCTGATGAAAGGTTATGAAAATTGAATATAAGTAGTTGTACAGTAGTACATGTGTGGCAAAGTGTGTGCGTTTGCTTAGAAATACTGCCAAACAAAAGTCCTACGCTCAATTTTAAAACTACTACAAAATCATTTTTTTATTATCGAAAAACCTACAAACTCAAACGAGAACTGCTGATCTAAATTTACACAACGAAACTACACTGATTTGTAAATAAAAGGAAATAAACGAAAAAAAAAAACCACAGCGAATGAATAACAAAGCTTGCCCGAAGCTTACTTCGATCTCTCTTATTTCGGGAATGTTTCTAGTGCCTATTAACTCTTCCGAAGAGATCTCCGATCAAAATGGTGTTAAATGCACATTTTTCACAAAACCGTCCCCTACTATGAAATGTTGAATGTTGCAATCAGTAGCAATCGCGTGCAGGCTAACATCCCGTTCGCCCTATACTACGTTAAATAGAATATCTAGATATCAGCATCTATATATCTAATTTTCACTGGAAATTATGTACATGGCATTTGATATCAAGATACTCTATATCTCGTAATTTATGTTGTAGTGCGAACGGGGAATGATACCCCATCCGGACTACAATATATACACGACTTTTTCTTAGCTGCCGTCGAGTCCAACTTCAACGTGATAGTTCTAACCCAAACCTGGCTCAATAATCAAATTCATTCCGCTCAACTATTTGGAGATAAGTTCACAGTTTTTCGGAATGATCGTAATCGCATAAATAGCACCAAATCTCGTGGTGTTTGCCTCTTGATAGCAGTTTCCAAAAGACTTCACAGTTGCCTGGATCCCACTCATATTAACCCTTCGCTCGGACAGTTATCGGTCCAGATAACAACTCCACACAAGAAGTTAAGTATCGGCGCCATGTACTTACCTCCCGATAGGATATCAGACTTATGCAGCATTGAGGACCATACCAGTTCGATTGGCGCTGTGTTATCCCGTTTAGATCACAACGGCTACGCTTTACTATTTGGCGATTATAACAAGTCTGGATTGGTCTGGAATGTTACCATGATTGGTCATCCCACAATTGACGTTCTTCGTTCGCATATGCCACCCGTCTGCTGTGCTTTGATCGATGGATTTAGCCTTCATAATTTAACGCAAATGAAGCTGCCGTTATTGGAATGTACTGTTGTCGAAGACTCCGAACCTTTAACTACCCTTGACGCCGATCATCCTACGCTGGAGATTACTATCAATCTATCAGTACCTATAACTTTCGATAACATCGTTTATCCATAAGGCCTGAATTTCCGTAGAACTGATTTTGCTGCTATGAGCCAATCTTTGTCTCAAGTCAATTGGCAGTTCCTTGACTCGTGCTCCACTATCGATGAAGCGGTTGATTTTTTTGACGAGGTAGTGGTCGGTCGGTCTATATCAGATTTTTTTTCCGCTGAGGAGACCTGCTCGTAAACCTCCTTGGTCTAATGCTCATTTACGGTACCTGAAACGTGTGAGATCAAAGACTCTTCGTAAGTACTGCAAAACTCGACAAATAGTACCCATTACCGAACGTACAATCGTTTTCTTTACAAGAATTATTCAAAACAAATCCAATCTAACCTTCGGCGCAACCCAAAGTTGTTCTTGTCACTTGTGAACACAAAAAGGAATGTTAATGGGCTACCGATTGAAATTCAGCTTGGCGGCAGAATCGCCAGCACGCCAGTGGACAAATGTGATCTTCCTGTACACTTCAAAAGTGTCTTCAATAACACCATGCCAGCATTGGAGCAAGTCAGCGAAGCACTCAAAGATACTCCCAGAGACGCGTTCGACTTCAATATTCCTGCGATTACATTGGACCTCGTTGAATCCGCAATTCAGAAGCTGAAACTCTCAAACATGGCAGAACCTGACGGAATTTCGTCATGTGTAGTAAAGAATTGCTCTGCAGTGTTTCCAATTCTTCTTTTGAAGATTATCTCGTTACGCCAGGGAAAATATCCAACACGTTGGAAATCTTCGTTCATGTTCCAAAATTTTCAAGAAAGGAGATAGACAAAATGCCGAAAATTTCGAATCACATCGCTCTCTACCAGCTCAAAATTACACCCAAAAGTTGAAATTGTAGCAAAAAATGCAATTGCAGTTTTTGCAATCATATCTTGAGAAATCCGCATGATTCTGAAAAAGCAATTTTGCTCATCATGATCCACAAGGCTTTTTATAGTATAAAAAAAGCCATGCAAGTGTGTGCAAGCGGTTATCGCTGTGTGCTTAGTGCCTCGACAGTCGCAGCAACCGTTGGGTTTTTGTGCAACTGTCGACAACTTCTTAATATGGGTTTCGAGGGATTCTTTAGTACAGATCGAAACACAACAGTGCTGGCTAGCATACTCTACAAATAGTAGAATGAAAAACGTAAAGGTGATTGGTTTATGAATGGAAGAGAGCGAGCCCAGAGAGAATCTCTCAATTGTAGATTCGCCCTAATGAAAAAAAACCCTAGAAGTGTTCTATTTTTATTTGCACTCGTCATCACCCTCCTATCGCCCTCTCATCAAGTCACCATACGTGTTATGAAATATACGAAGCCATGTAAGTGTGTGCGACCGACATTTGCTTCATTGTTGTAAGGTTGAGTGCCTCGACAACCGAATCAACTGTAGGGCTTTTATTCCATTCAACTCAACTTGTGACTGGATGGTTACAATAAAGAGCCGTCATGCTGACGTTCGCGGTTCGACTCTCAGTAGCAGATCGTTATTTTTTTTTATTGTGAGCCATTGAATTTACTACTGCTAATCAACTGTACAACCTCACGCACACATTGAATTTTTCTAATCGAATTGATGTGTTGCTTTTTTGCCCACGCCCAATGTTGCACTTTTTTCTCCAAGTTGCGATCCATTACGAGAAATGAAGCCAAATCATGCGAAATTGCATTACAATCTAGCTTTTTTATTTTGGGTGTACTCTGGGCAATTGCACTTTATGACGGTTTGAAGAAGACGTCTTTTCTATTTGCTGCTGCCAAATTTCTCACATTTTCAATAAAAAACCAGTTTAAAACAAATTAATAGTTCAATCCAAATTGCCAATCTTTTAGCGCATCAGAATCGCGATAACTTCTCTGTTTCGTTTTTGTGATCTGCAGCAGAAGTGCGGTAAAAATCGCGTAGTGAAAGTTATCACCGTGAGCGTGAGAGAGCAGGATGATTTGTGAAAATTAGCCAAAAAGTATACCCACGATTGACCTGGGGGCTCTATTTGGGATCAAGTAATGAGCCCTGAGCGAATTGAAGTGGTGGCTGGTGGTAGTAAGGCTGATACAACAGAGATAAAACAGCATATCACAGGGTAAGAAACGGATAGTAGCGTTAGAATGCAGAAATCGACTCTGGAATATCGGTAAGCTTGGCTTATTTATCTTTCTCGACTCGGGGCCCCAGTAAATACAGACTCGTTATCATCCTATAAGAATTCCTGTTATTATACTATAAGAATTAAGAAAAGGCAAGAGTGGTTAGATTGAGTGATTGTGTAGGTTTTTTGGATGATGGTTAGTGTGAGTAAAGAGCAGTAATCATTTCCTCTCTCTGACACACACATGCACTCAAAAGCTGCATTCGCGGAACCCACAATATATCCAGTTATGGATGAATCGGGGGTCAATCAAAGGAAACGGAGTTTATAAAATATGCAGATGAAAGTACATGTAACAAACTATACAATATAATAAGAGAGGTATGGTTAAAGAATAAGATACCGGAACAATGGAGAGATTCAGTTCAGATTCCTATTCCAAAAAAGAGAGTAGCGAAACATACTAATGATTATAGGAGGATTTCACTTACAAATTGAGGATATAGAATCTACACAAAATGGCTTTTAGGTAGATTAAGAGAATATGGACTGGAGACCCTGATCTGCATCAAGCTGCATTTACGTCAAATAGATCAACAGATGATCACATGTTTTGTGTTAGGAGATACATGGAAGCGTATTGGAATAGGGAACAACATTAATGATAGCATCATTAGATATTAAAAAAGCTTTTGATTACGTGGACATAAAATCGATCAGAAATATTTTAGTTGAATTGGAAGTTCCAAAACATATAGTGAATAGAGTTTGCCAGGCAATAAATGCAGAGAAAGCGAGCATATTGAGGGAAGGAATAACCACAGAAAAAATTAACAAAAACAAAGGTATAAAACAAGGGTGTCCTTTGTCACCATATTTATTTACATTACTAATTTAAAAAGTTTTAAAACAAGTTAAGAAAAGAATGAGTGAGCTGAATCTATTAGAAATGAATAACAGTAATCTTCCTATAGTGTTAGTATTTGCTGATGATATTTTGATTATTGCTTTCAACCTTAAAGATATTGAAACATTTATAAAAATATTAAAAGAAGAGCTAAAAAAAGTGGGTTTAGAAGTTAACGCAGAAAAAAGTAAAATTTTAATTAGAGAGCCGATGTCTGATAGGAAAATTCCAGAAAATATTATAATAGATGGAGAGAAATATGAAGTAGTTAAAATTTTAAGGTATTTAGGGACTTATCTTTCAGAGACTTTGGACAGACCACAAATTACTAGGAAAAGATGCAAGCAGGCAGTAGGAAGCTCAAAAATAATTATAGAATACTTAAGAAGATACAAACCCTCTTGGCATTTAACCAAATTAATATATAAAACTATCATTTCACCAGCGATCACCTATGGGCTTAAAGCTTCTTCATTAGTTAAAAGCAACAGGAGATCGGTAGCCAGATATGAGATACAGATTATAAAGGAAATGTTGAAGTATTCGAGAGGAAAACCAAAAGGTAGGATTTAATTATCTAAATTATTGGACGGTAAGACAGCGATAAAAAAAGTAAGAGTAATGCGAATAAGTTATTGGGGACATATACAAAGTTGAGGGCCATCCCCTTAAAATGGCAGAAAAGTTAAAATTTAAGAAGAGGAAAAGAGGAAGACCAGTGAAGACTTGGGATGAATCATTAAAAGAAGATAAAGGGAAATTGTCAGAGATGCAGGAAGAGGAGTGGAATAAGTTAACGAAAGATAAGGTAAAATTAAAACAAAAAGCAGAGGAGATTTATAAAATGGAAGCAAGTGAAGAGGAATCTGAGTCAGAGTTAGAAGAGTAGGCATGTGTAAAGGTAATGTATGTAAAGTAAAATAAAGTAAGTAAAATTTAAGCCAAAAAAAAATATATATATATATTGTGAATCACTAAATACGCGTCAATCAAGCATTGCACATACGCTTGATTGAAAGTTTCAGTATGTCACTACTGGAGCGGGGCTTATTGTGTACGAAGATAGCTTCGGAATGCTTGCGTTCTTGAAATGGGCTATTGGAGTCGCGGTAGAGCTGTCACCTTCTAATCCCCGGATTTAAGCTTTTTGCAACTGTAAACAGCAAATATGAAACAGTTGCAGGAAGATTCTATCCATAATACCGCTGCCAGACATAGGGAATTAGATTGTAAACACACACACACACACTCTGGGCAATTGCACTTTATTTTGAGTTGTTCTAAGCACACCGTTCGAAACAAATTAAAATGGTATTGTTATTAACTAAATAAAGTAAGAGATGATAGCATCTCTCATTGTTACTTTCGATCATGAGACAGTTGTTTCTTATTTGATTTATTGAAAAAAGGAGTTTTGAGAGAGCTAAAAGATAAAAAAAGCTTGCCAGCCTAAAGCCTTCTCTTTTAAAAGTAAGGTGCAAAAAGATCCATAAAAAGTTCTTAATTTGCCAAGTAATATGAGATTTGGCCATCAGTTCAAAACTGGCTTCCGTTGCACCGGCAGTTTTGGTAGAAACCATTATTTGTGATATATTATTTGAACCATCGAACAATAAAGTACCTTTTCCAATACTTATTTCCATACAAACTTCAAGCGCAGTAATGGAAACAAAGCCACAGACAATCGTCCCTAAATTTTGCACAATAAAAATATTTTGTCATACATTTGCTTTCTATCGTTTCGTGAAGATGGATTTTCTACATGGAAGAAATGTCTCATTCATTGTACGAAACATTCATATTGCTTGTCATCTGGTTAAAAGCTATCATAACACCATTTTTAATGAGAGCCAGCCAATCGCCCCTCCGCGTCTATCGTTTTCGTTCATGTTGGTGTTGCTGCTATGTTACGCGGGTATCATTGGTTTATCCAAAAGTTAAAATAAGAGCACTGTCAAAAGTTGTGACGTCATACCCAGACAACCAAAATGCACGTATATTGAAAGTTGTCTTTATGATATAAATATAAGTGAACAAATCGTATAGAATGCAAAAAATGTGGCTTATACGTGCAAAAGTGGAGGCCATATACGTGCAAATTCCATTGTTTTTTTAAACGAGTGTGCGATTGAATTTGTAATAACAAGTTCGATTTAAAAAGCTTAGCGATGTTTATCCGAATTTTGTTTGTAACGTAGTACGATGAATAAATGACACATCGTATATAAGTCGAAAATTTGCACTCTTTGCGATTTAACGTAAACATAACACGATAAAGGTCACAATTAATTGCGATGTTGACTTAAAATATAGGAATATACGATACTATTTGAACACTGTTATACGACTTGTGGTTGTCTGGGTACTCATTAATCAAGGTACTTCTCACAGGTCATCATGGCCTCGTAAACTCAACGAGTCGCGAGTCGAAGAGAAACGTTTTTTATTTATTTGTAACAATATGTTCGTAGCTCCTTGTATTGTTTTCGTTCAAAAATCGAATGTTCTTTCTGTGTCAACAAAGGCTTGATTGTTTTCACAGTAGCGCGAGTGGCATTGACTACGAAGGTAGTTTAATACATAGTATAAACACAGAGAACAGACATCCAAGTCCAATTCAAAAACTGAGTAAGAAATGTAACGGCCATTTCATAATCGTAATGAACTGGCAATAGCGTGGCGGCGCTGACATCGCCACCCATTGACCAGCTTGAAATCTCATTCATTAACAAAATTTTGTTGGCACTTCAGTTCTTTCACCGCACGGTCAACGAATCTTACCCATGTTCGATTAATAAATCGCAAGTGGCCATAGCCCGAAAGATGGCTATAGTGTTTTAACGTACTTTAATTTGAATCCTTACACAAGTTTTTTTGAGAAATATATTCTAGTTTGGATGTCTGTTCTCTGTGGTATAAATTAATTTTGTTGCAGAATGCAACGAATATTTTTTGTGAGTCCTTCATCAGGTTGATGTGGTCAAGTTTGGGTTTTTCGTTTTTCTAAACAAACATTGAACTCAGCTCATTTCTGACTTGTTGATCATTTTATATATATTCTTTTAAATAAAGATCATATTCGTTTCGCTGAGAAACTCTGAATTGGCAAATAAAATGGAGTTCAACTTTTATATCGAGCAAACTTTGCCACCCGAGTGTATGCGCATGAGTATAGCATAATTTATAACCCAGTGTTGCTAATTCTTTTTTGCCAGATAAGCTGAATTAACACAGATAACGATCAGATGATGCATATCCATACAT
This sequence comes from Aedes japonicus, assembly GCA_034211315.2. Lineage (NCBI taxonomy): Eukaryota > Metazoa > Arthropoda > Insecta > Diptera > Culicidae > Aedes > Aedes japonicus. The sequence continues at coordinate 1,989 of JASCZW010015206.1, read as the reverse complement.
TTCCAATGTGTAAGAACAGGTGAACCAGCTTATGTAGTACCATCGCCGATCCCTCCCAAAAGCAGGTCGTATAAGAAATTATGGTTAAAACTCGTTTTTATTTTCGAAAGCAGAGAAATCCTCTGCACTTCCAATAGAACTCAAAACATTGTTTGATAAAAAAAAATGGGTATACAACAGGGTATGTTGTGGTAAACTATACGCTGAATTTGGGTGACGTATAGTAAAATAAATAAACACTGATTTGAACAAACAGTAAGGAAGCTGTTGCCTTTCACCTTTAAATTGATTGAGAGTTGATTTGGACTAATTTAGGCCAAAATGAAGATGCTTTTGAGGTCACTCACATTAGGTGATGGTGTTTGAGGAAACAAATAAGATTTTTTTTACGCCTAGTAACCACTTTGAACCAATATAAACCAGCAGTATGAATTCTGTTGGGATCACTGACAATGGTAGTTTATCATTGGGAAGACAAGACAATTGATAATGTATCTTCAGAGCCGATTTGGAACATTTTTACCAACAGTGCGGATTCCGTTGGTGCCTGTCATTAATCATGATACTCACTAGAAATTAGAAGAAAAATTAGTATTTTCCATTTAATTCTAACTACCTTTGCTTATCTTGACAGATACGCGTATTTCGTCTACAATGTGTGGACTTCTTCAGTGTCTTGTACTAATAATTCGACTCGGAAGTTAAGTTATTAAAGGTAGCAAAAGTAGTTGGAATTAAATGGAAAATGCTCATTTTTCTTCTAATTTCTAGTTACAGGTATTCCACTTAACAGCTCAAACCCTATAGGATTCATGATACTCACGAACAACAAATCGTCTGCAAATAGTGAAATAGATTTACTGTCCGACTATTAATCATTTGTTCCTATATTCATTCTACGCTGAATCCAAAGCTTGGAAAGTAAATAGATTTGTTACTTTTCGAAACAATGTTTGCTCATGTTTACTACGTTCGGTAAAACGTAACTGTTGGTTCTGGCAGCACGGACTGACAGTATGTCTCAACATTCTCGAAACTGGTGCTAACGGTCGCGCTTTAGAACTACTTTTCTTGCCCTTCTGGCAACCCCGTTTTGCTCAGCTGCTTTTGCGTGAACGCACTCGACCTACCAATCAATCATCGTCATCATCGTCATCATCGTCAGTCGTTACCAGTTGTTCAATCTGTACGGAAGAAAATTACATTATCTCAAATGTTTCATAAAGCGAACGTTCAATTCTATTTGTGAGAAACACCATGTGCCGTTGATTAAAGATTAAAAGCAGCTGAGCAAAACGGGGTTGCCAGAAGGACAAGAAAATTAGTTCTAAAGCGCGACCGTTAGCACCAGTTTTGAGGATGTCGAGACATACTCTCAATCCGTGCTGCCTACTTTATTCAATATAGTACCCTTTGATTACTTACTCCATCGATTTTCCAACTTCTAGATCCCGTCCGAAAAGTAATTTTCCGGAAAGTCTACAAAATACTCCTCCGTGGCGTCGATGATTTTCTCGCGTGAGCTGATTTTTTATTGATGAGCCATTTTTTTGAGGTTTGGGAACAGATAATAGTCCGAGGGAGCCAAATCGGGTGAATACGGTGGATACGGAAGCAATTGAAGGCGTAAATTCATGATTTTAGCCGCGATTGTGATGCTCTAGTGCGCCGGCGCATTGTCTTGCAAAAACAAAATTGTTCTTCTCTTCAGGAGAGGCCGTTTTGCAGCAATTTTGGCCTTCAATCGCTCCCATCAGGCATAGTAATACACGCTGTTGATGGTTTTATTCTTTTCGAGCTAGTCCACGAAGAGTATGCCATGACAATCCAAGAAAACCGACGCCAAAATCTGTCCGACTCCAATCCATTGCCGGGAAATCATTCTGTTCGCTGGTTCCAGGTTTCATCTACAATCAAAAGTCCTTCCGATTCCGCACCAGCAAATCTACACATCTGCTAGCTCACGCACCATTACTTTCTGTTCAGTCA
>JASCZW010015205.1:0-41343 GCA_034211315.2 Aedes japonicus | reverse complement strand
TAAGTTCGCCGGCACGGTGTCATTAGCGACTGTGCAGATCATGATGGCATCGATCACAAGTACACTAAGTAGCAAAAAAAGCCGAGCAAAATTTTGCTTCCAAAATATGCCATGTTCAACCTACTGTAACTTTGTCAATTATCAATATTTTTAGCTGAAACTTTTACTACACTATAAACTATGTATAGACCGTATGTGATCGAAATTTCATGTTGATCAGGCTCATAAATTTGAAGTTTTCATTACATATGTGAAAAAAGTCATTTTTGGACATACCAATTTCAAAAATCCGTATTTCTGTGAAAAATTTAGATAACATATTTTAAATTTCACAATAGCCTAAAAGTACATAGGAAATAATGTGGACGAAATTTGAACTGTTTCCATCAAGTGGTTTGGACTACAGCTGGCGTCAAAGTTGACGCACCAACATGAGTATTTCCCTTTTTCACCCGATATTGACCGTGCTAAAATATCTGTGCAAAAAAAAAGCCGAAGCTACGTTTACAGGTCCGGAGCAATTCTGTGGAGTTGCAGATTGTTCTCTAAAGATGGAGTTTAAGCAGTGGAAAATGTCTATGCATATGATGTATCTGTGGTATTCCAGTTTGCTTTTAACACGACAAGCAAAAATATGCATTGTACTGAGTGAGAAAACATTCTAAACCTACTTATATTAAACATAAATAATCTTATGGAGATAATCAGTCTATTCACTGGTCATTACCCTTGTAGAAACCACTTGGTCAAAAATGGGTAAACTTGTAAACCCACGATGCCGAAGTTTCCAACTAAAAAGTGGAACTTCGGAACATTTGCTCTGTGATTGTAGTGTTTTATTCAGGACTCGGCTTCGAATTTTAGGAAAAGGGCTTCTACAAGCCTATGAAGTCTGGCAGTTAAGTCCCAGTAAGGTAATAGACTTTATTAGGCAATTCGAACCTAACTAGGACAGACTGCAGGCTCAGACATTATCCATGACATTGCAATTGTGATGGATAAACTCTTCTGCTAAATGCACGCACGCGCACACACACCACAAAAGGCTTATTTTGAAAAAAAAAATACCATTTTTCCAAAAATCTGGGTTTTGTGTTGCGCAAATTTGCGCAAAAATGGTTCCGGGAGGCCAGAGTCTTGGAATGTCCGGGAAACCCGTCAATAGGTTAATACATAAATCTCGTACTACATTACCACGGTGTAACCTTTCTTGCAAAACATGTTTTTAGGTATCCTGGAAAACCAAGTTTTGGTTTAAGGCCTGGAGTGCCGAATCCGATGCAACAAACTCAGCTCGATGAATTGAACACATGTTAGTGTGTGTGTAGAAAATGTCTAACAAAATTACTAATTCAGGTTTCCAAGCATCTATTGAACTGATTGAAACAACAGCCAAATGAAAGGTACTGTGGTTAAATCCGTTGTATTTTGCTTTTAATTGAAATCGGTTCTCTGGTTCCGGAGGTACCCTTGGGGGAGTAGTCAATTTATGACTTATATCAAAAACCATCAAATTACATGAAAATTCAAAAATAAGTCCAATGGTAACCATATCAAAAGTCTGGAATAACATTGGCCACATCCGTGTTGATGTTCTGACTACTCCCGGGAAAGTGTCCAGATTCGGATTGGGATTAAAACCCCTTATCATCAAATATCATGAGAACTCAAAAATAAGTATCAAGTTTCCAGGACCACAATGACCAGACCCAGGTTCACATTCCTAGTTCTCCCAGGGAAATTTAGAAATGGTTAGATCTCTCGATAGGTGGATAAAGTTAGGTTTCTATTTTCAAATATATTTGCATGTAAGTTACATTTTCATTTTGGTTTCGTTTTTCCTATACTTTTCTTGTTGTAAAACTTCGATTCCCATTCCCCTTTGAACATAAATTATGCATGACCAGTCTTAGTCATGATAAAATTTATTTATTTTGCTATTTTTTATCGAGCTTCTTTTATTTTGTGCGATCACATTGCATTACAATAATATGTGTGCTATGGAATAATTAAATCCTTCATACAATACAACTTAACAGGAAAAAAGTGAATCCTGCAGAGTGCGAGAGTTTTTTAGGATTAAGTGGTTTTCTCGGAAGAATATACAGTCAGGATGTGAAACTGTAAACTTTAAACTAATTTGTCGGCTTTCTAGTTTAAAAAACATTCGATCGTGTAAATGTAACGCGAAGTTACTTTTTAATTAATCCACATCAAACCTTGCTGACAAACGGTATCATGAATACAACAAATATTGCTTAGCTTAGATTTAAATTAAATAAACTGGTTCCTTCTGTATAGCATTCAAAAGAAAAAGTATGCTTGAAGCATCAAATAGTATTAAATACCATGAAAAAGTTAAGAAAAAAAGAAAACCTAATTTTAGATGAAATTTAGTGTGATAAAGGTGGTGATGCTAATCGGATCTTAAAATGTTTTGGGTAGACTATGATCGTCGCTGGAAAAAAATGTGACAAAAAGTGGGACGGAAGGAGGAGTTCTACAGGGAAAATGTTGACTGGCTGGAAGAGTTCTAGATATTTGACTAACCTGAAATGTATAGTACTGGAAACACGAAAATCAGAAGACCCCAAAAGAGTTTCGACGAACTGTGTGAGAGAAGTGAGTGATGAAAAGTCACAGAGCAAATGAGTCTTAAAGCTTATGGACAGGTTGCAGCTACCGATATGCTGAAGAATCATAAAACAAAGAAAATCTGTCCTGACGTTCAAGGTTATAATTCTCTGCAATATATATATTTTCAAAAATTTCGCTTTTTGCACCACCCTTTCTTAAACCCTAATCATAAAATGACAAATTCGAGTCATAAATTTTCCGAAATTTTTTTTCTTCACATTTCTCTATGTACAAATCGTTTTGAAAAGAATCCTGATCTTCAGGACGAGGCTAATGATTATACCATTTTATCGGATGTTCCAGGTATTCCATAGATTACAAAGTGGCCATATATTGGTAGTGTGGCCTTATACGACAATTATAAAAGCATATTTGCAATCAACGGCCCTAAAAAACTTTGAAACACATAACTTAGCTATGTAAAATCCTTTTTTTTTACTTTTTTACAGCTTTTGAATGTTATGGAATCACTTTGCGAAGGTCCAACGATCTTCTGGCCAGATTTGACCTCCTACTACTATACAAATAACGTGCTAGAGTGGTATAAGATGAAAGACGTCGATTTCGTGCCAAAAGATCTGAACTCCCGAAACACCCTAGAACTACGCCTAATAAAAAATACTGGGCTATTAAGAAGAACCTTCTAAAACAACCCAAAATGGTGAAGCATGGAGAATAAATGAAGAAAACATGGGTTAATATGAAAAAAAACGGTTGATTTTGAGATGCAGAACCTTATGGCTGAGGTTAAGGCCAACGTTCGCGCATTTGGATATATATAGGCAAAGTAAATTAAATGAATGACTCCAAAACTATTTTTATTGCTTAATTTTTACTTCCTGGATATTTGATGATCATCGGATAAAAACTCGAATTTTGAGAATGAATTTTGTGTGTGTAGATTTTAAACGGTACACCCTTTATCGTAATGCAGACTCTTCCTAATTTGGCTGCTCGATTGTCAATCGGTGGAGACCAACCTGGTACCTCAAAACAAGATGCTTAGAGGCGGACTGGAAGATTTGATGGGCCACCTCCCCCCACTGCACCCAAAATAAAAAAAGCAAGATTGTAATGCACTTTCGCATGATTTGGTTTCATTTCTCGTAATGGATAGCAACTTAGAGAAAAAATGCAACATTGGTCGTGGGCAAAAAAGCAACACATCAATGCGATTAGAAAAATTCAATGTGTGCGTGAGCTTGTTCAGTTGATTAGTAGTAGTAAATTCAATGGCTCACGAAAAAAAAAGATAACGTTCCGATACTGAGAATCGAACTGCGGCCGTCAGCATGACGGCTCTTCATTGTAATCATTCAGTCACCACAAGTTGAGGCGAACGGAATAAAAGCCCTACAGTTGCTTCGGTTGTCGAGGCACTCAACGTTACAACAATGAAGCAAATATCAGTCGCACACACTTACATGGCTTTGTTTATTTCATAAAACACATGGTGACTTGATGAGAGGGAGACGAGAGTGTGATGACTAGTGAAAATAAAAATAGATCACTTGACAGCGGAATAGCAACAGTGGCGAATGGCGTAGCGGCGTTCTGTGCCATTGTTTCACCCATATTGAGAAGTTGTTGACGGTTGAACAAAAACCCAACGGTTGCTGCGACTGTCGAGGCACTAAGCACACAGCGATAACCGCTTGCACACACTTACATGGCTTTGTTTATACCATAAAAAGCTTTGTGGATCATGATTGGCAAAATTGCCTTCTCAGAATCATGCGGATTTCTCAAGATATGATTGCAAAAACTGCAATTGCATTTTTTGCTACAATTTCAACTTTTGGGTGTTGTTACTTCGAAATGTTACGTTAAGTTGTCATGTTTCATTCAGATACGTTGAACTTATCAAAATGACGATTTTTTTTATTAATTATTGTATGTTGGCTGCGTTTGTAAAACTTCATCAAATAACTGAAAAATGTCCACGAATATCTGAGTGGAAAAGGTGAGTTTGACATAAATTCAATAACGATAATCATTGGGTATTTTTGTATCCTACTGAAATGAACCACCCACAAAGTGATCTAATTTTGGTATATTGACAGCTATTCTAAGAACGGCAACGAACTAGTAAGGAACGCGTCTCAATTTGTATTCATCATCTTTGTGTTTATCACAGCAGTGATAAACACGAGGATCACGTTCGTATACTCGAACTTGCTGTTGAAAATCGGACTCCGTGTAATTTTCAATTCGTAATGTAGATTATTTGAGAAATACTGAAATATGAAATATTGCCATTGATATGAAATATTGCCATTTGTGCGAAACTATTCGCAAAAGTTGTGTGATGATTTGGGTGGTTCACTCCAATAAGTATACGAAGTTTGAAGAAGAAAACGTTAAACAAAAATCCTGAGGGTGGTAAATACTCTCAAGGCGGTATAGCAAGACAGGTAATTGTTATCCATTGTATCTATATTAATTAACTTTTTTTTAATAGGTTTGCGTGGACCATCGGTTGAATCGGTTGAGTCGGTTGTGTCGATACTTTGTTCCGCAATATTTTGTTATCGGGCGTAGTGTTTTGTTTATTGTTTCGGTTGCCCATTGTTTGTTGCGCGAGTGATCGAGTTTGTATAAGAACTCGTGGTTCGCCGGGTAAGATAGTTCGGTGAGGTACATAATTAATCGTGATCCAAATTATTCGTTCACCATGCCCGTTGGGCCACCCTATCTTGGAATAAATAAACTGCTGTCCCATTTTGTGAGTGATTCCAGCGGCATCCGTACTTTTGGTGTAGATCGGTCCAAGTTGGCTGGAAGATGAATAACCTTGTTTTCCTTATAAAAATCACTATCACACTCTGTGAATGGCCCCAATAGCATCCTTACTGTTGGTTTAAATCGGTCCAAATCGGATATCGGTACTAAAGTTTAAATATTCACTAGACAGCTTATCGTTTACCAAAACGAACCCTGCTGCCACCCAATCCTGTTATCCGAAATCCCAGTGACTTCTCGTGGAAGTGCAGTGGACTCCGCGGCTTCCAATAAAGCGAGTATCACGTCAACATATTCTTACCCTTTCCTTACTTGACCAGCATTCGGGTGGGGCCGGCGCCGGTATTGCCTTAATTTGTGATCACCCAGCCGATCAAATAAACCTAGATTTATGTTGCATCTAAACCTACATGTATGACTTAAGGTGTCCAATCACTCCGTTATAGATCTTCAGCACGACATATGAAAAATACAATTCTCATGTTTTTGTTTTCTGTGCTGCTTGGAACAGCATGGGGGGGATACTGATCACTGTTGTTGGGGCTTCGGTAGGGTTGTTTACTTGCTCGGTAACGTTTCTCAGAGACGGCTTTGCCACTCAGTACCGTGGCCAGCAAACAGTTTTTTTTTTTGCCAAATCATAATCCGAGCTGTTGGAATCAGATTTTCCAAATGACCTTCAAGCTCAGTTTACGATAAGCGGTTCCACTCCAACGCTCGGCTCGCACTTTGCGGGCAGTTTTGAGAGCTTTTTTCTACTTTTTAAAAGCTTACGCCACAGTACTTCTAGAAAAATCCAGCCGTTTTGCTAGCTCCGGATTTGGTGCGGATGGATTTTGGAAGTTATTGTGCATAATTTATTTTTCGTCTGCATGTTAAACTTCACGAGGCGACGTTAGTTTAAGTTAGTTTTAAAACATCGACTGAAAAAAAAACGCTCGCTTATCGGGTCGTTGGAGGCCAAAATGAAGTGAATCATTTCTAAATGCTCTGGTCGTTATTCAACGTTAATAAGTCTTAGGAATCGAAAACTATTTATTGGAGTCGGATACGGAATAAATCAGTTAATTATAAAAGCAATTAGCTTGAAACACTAAAACAGAAGAATAAGGAAAAGGACTCAAATCAAGACTCGAAGATATCGTTTTCTAATATCTAGTAAAATCATATTTATACTAAGCTTGACAAAGTAATTGTTTACCTGCTTACATAAACTCATGGTTGGACTCCAGTTGGACTCTGCCATAACTCATTCCTGTGATTTTAGTTTCACTCTCAGTACAAACTCAGGGACTCTGATCCATTGGAATTTGGATCTTACACCTTTATTGAAAATGTTAATCTTAAAACAAACCATCCCTACAAATCACACTTGAGTTTCTTCAACTCGCAGAGTTGTTTTCACTCGTTTCAGATTCAACCAAATTATTAAGTTCCAACACGCTTTTCCCATCCCCAGCACGCATCATACGGAAAATAAAATCGTTTTCCTCATTTTCTTTCAGATGAAAACCAGCCAGGGCAGAAGCAACAGCAAAATAACAACCACCACCACCGGCAGCAGCAACAGCCATCATCCCGATGAATAGAAAGCTTTTCCTCCTGCGATCCCGTTCCTCGTTCGTTCCTGTCTCGTCCAATCAGCAGAGTCAAGAAATAGAACAGTCCTGTTGAATAGAAACATCTCGCCCCAAAGACAAATCCTAGCGAAAGCTTCCTCGCACCAATTTTTTTTTCTTCTTCCTGCCGCTCTCCAGAATTGTGTGAATATTTTTGTTTGAATAGTAGTGTGCGGGTTTCCCTTCCGCTTTTTTCCCTCCGGAAGCAATTGCTCGTCCTCGTCAGCTGCTGGAGTTTCTGCTTCTACGGGATGGCAGCGATGCGTGAAGAGGAAGAGTCCTCTCTACTATAATAACATGGAAAACATTTTGATGATCTGACTTCAAATAAAAAAATAAAAGTTTTCTTGACACAGACACACACACACACAAATACCGTCGTCACTTTGCCGTGTGAAACTACGCAAAAGAAGCGAAGGCCATCGTCAGAAAAAAAAAAAGAAAATAACTGGCAGGAATCAGAAACATTCAGGACCAAAAGTCCAAATAGCGTCACATCGGAAACGGACTCAAGCCTTGCTGTCGGGTCTTCATCTTCACTCCGGAAAATAAAGCCCAAAAGCCGGGAGAATCCCGACGACCGACGACGCCGGGGAAGATTAGGTCAGAGTGAAATACATTTTGTTGTTTTTTTTCGACGGCGCGTGAATGGGACGAAAAAGGAATTGGTATTTCGGGTGCCACTTCCTGGAACGTACTTCCGGCGGGGGGGAATAGGATGCGATGGAGACGCTAGGTGACACAACAGAGAGAACCAATGCTTGCGGAATGCGGCGGAACCAGTTTATCGGTGGAGGAGAAAAGTTTCCATAAATAGTTTACGATTCCTGCGTCGTTGGGGGCGAAATTAAGCGCGTGGAAAAACAACGGTCTTGGTGAATTGTGCACGCGGCAGCACAGAAAAATATCGTGCCGAATCCAATTTGGTCCAAGTTTGTAGTTAATTGAGTGTTACAGCGGCAGAAGGCACCATCATCAACGTACATGCCGGAGTCTACGTCGAAGCGGGAGTGCAAAAAAGTTTAATAATTCTGAGTGTAATACAGTGTAACAAAGTATTTAAACGTAGCGAGTAGCTTCATGCATGATAAGTTGCGCTGCGAGCACTCGTCGGGTCCTGTGGGGTGTGGTTTAGTAACGTGTTATGGGCAGAAATTAACACAGAAAAGTTGTGCATTCTTCGAGTTTTGCTGCGTGATATGAATTACCCGTTCCGGTTGAGCTACAATCGAAAACAATTTCAACGACTGCGACCGGTCTAGCAATGGCTCACCGACGCAACAAGTTGAGGTAAGTGTGAATTGAAATGCCGTTTTTGTTGAGAAATAAAAAGTGGAGAAACGTCAATGATCAAGGTCGTCTGCCAAGAGCTCCGGATCAAAAATGCCCAGCTAGCAACGTATATGCCCGCTAACAGAATTCACCTCCACTGCCTGTAACCGCATATCAGTCCCATATTACTTTTTGACGTTTTTGGGTTATGTTGCGCAATTACCTTATTTTTTATCGTATTTTCGAAAGCAATAATAAAATTTATCAGTTAGTTACAAAAAATGTGAACAAAAATATCAGGTCGGTTTGTCCCATCTTGAAAGTAACAAGTCCCATTATTGAAGTAACCGCATATGAGTCCCGTTTTAGATGTGACACTAAAATAAAAATATTTAACACCTTTTAGAATTATGGTTGTATTTCTCACATGTTTAATCCTTCTTAGAGGCATAATAAAATAATAAATTTAGCAAAAAATGTAAATGTAAACAGGAATAATATTGGAATAAAAATCCATTCTACCAATCAGTCTCCCGTTTCTCCAGTTTGAGGCAATTCAATTAAAGATCTTTTCTTCTCTTCCTCAAGCAATGAAAAAATGGTTTTAAGTTAATTGGTTATTCCTGTCAGCGTCAATGCATGCGAAATTCTCCAAAATTACAACAAGAGCAAGGCGCGGCGCCGCACAGTGGCACAATTCTGAAAAAAAGGCGGTCAAAAACATTTACACCCTTTTGTCATCATTTTATCGAGTAGGTGTCTTCAGAAGAGTTGCTCAATATTTTATTCCGCATTTTTTGAAAAAAACACGCCTTACCTTTCATAAGGGCTTAAATACACCTTCAAATTCTAACTTTTTTCAGCTATGAGATAACGGGTTGTTGTCTTGTGCAAAGTTGTAGATCAGACAATTTTAAGAAAAGTTGCTCTAGACACTAAGTTTCTAGAGCCTTACGTTAAAGAGACATAAATGGTTTTCGTTCAGCACTACCTTAAAACTGGTTTTTTTAAGATAACTAGAATTTTGTTCAAATTTGTCAATTTCAATATGTTGTAAGAAATTGTAGAAATTATTAAAATAAACATTTTCGCAGAACACAACCATGCTCTCTGATGACCACATTTTGATATATGGTGATTGAAGTGTCTGTGTGACGTCATAATCAACCGCCTGAAAAAAAGGGTAGGCGGGTCCTGGCGGGGTCTAAAACAGATTGTATTTGAAAGATTATCTTATGAACAAGTATTCCTGAAATTTTCAGCGTTAGGTACTGAAGGGTACCTAGTAAAACGTCATTTTGAAATAGTACAGGTTATAAGCCAATTTATATTTCACATGTAACGTAATGTTCAACAAACTAAAAAAAAATGCGGGTTTTGGCGGGGTCTCAAATTAATTGTATTTGGAAGAGTATGTTATAAACTAGTTATCCTGAAATTTTCAGCGTTGAGAACCAAGGGGTACCTAGTAAATCGCGCCGTCTTCCTGTTGAGTCACGATTCCGAAATTGGTTTTTTGTGATTTTTTGTTCCGGTGTTCATTGATTTCGTCTCTGTGGCAAAAAGCTACTATCTGAATCACGATCCGCATGAATAAAACGTGAAACATCATTCAATGTATCACGGACCTTCTCTTGATCTGCATTTGAAGATGGAGCATATAAAGCTGCATCACCTTGAGGATCATTATCCACTGACACAAGTTTTTCCGCTTTTATGGAACACACACTTCCACATGTTGCATCCTCACCAGACTGCTTTTAAACTGATCTGCATTTGAAAATAAGAATTGGCTCACATTATCGAATTTCCATGATCCCTTTCTTTCTAGTCAGACAAGAAAGATGTAAAAGTTCGACCGAAACCCTTGCATTTTTTCACGATTTTAGATAAAAAAAACTTACCAGCTCTTGTCATCGCATCAAATCCACAATCTTCGTCGACTGAACTTTCATCACTATCACCAAAGTAAATCTTGATCAGCTCAAGAACATTTTGATTTCATAAAGAAATGCTAAATCTCCGTGAAACCCAAGCTTAGAACAGCAATTTTCAAGTCGTTCCAGCCTGTCAAATATTACATAATACGCTAAATAACGGGAGCATGTTTTGTATCTTTTTATGTTAAAAATTGATAATTCTAAGTGTTGGCCACGTTACATGGAAAGGGAGGGGTGTTGATCATATGTTATGAATGTACTACATGGTGAGGGGGAGTTAAAATGGTCGGAAAATGTCTTACGTAATATTTGAACGAACCCCATGACAAAGCATACCGCATCAGAGCGATATTGTTGAACAAACAGAATGGGACTGGTATGCGGTTACATTTATGCTTGATGTACAAAGTAACTGCATATCTGGTCCCAATGCGTTTTTTTCCTCAAAAACAATTTTTTTTTCTTATTGTATAGTAAACAATGCATACTATTACATATAAACTATCAAAGTATAGAGTAAAAAAGTACGCCAAACAGGCCGAATCAAGAAAAATGCTTCCCCAACTTGAATGACCGTTTTCTTGGTTTGCTGTTTTTCAATATGGGACTGATATGCGGTTACAGGCAGTCCACTTCTTCCAACCACCAAACCAAATCCCCAAGAAAAAACAAATTCTTTCCCCAAAAATTGCTTTACAAATTTTCTGAATCCCTCTTTAGCCAAATAAGTTAAAGTTATCTGATTTGCATAGAGAAAAAAATACTTTATTTAAGACGAAACCAAAACACATTTAAAATCTCCGTGGAAGGGGAAAAACAAACTTAGTGGATTCCAAATTGGCGATCATTAATTTTGATGGTTTTGTTTAATTTTGTAGTTATTTCCAACAAGGTTTTACAATACCCTGCTCTGTCTCCTAGGAGAGTTAGCTTTGCTCTGATCAACCATCGGCTGTTCTGCCGGAGCTATCCAACAGTACCGAACTTGCCGATGATCACTCAGTCCCTGCTTGTGACGTCACTCCCTGTTGTGTTCGCTCTACGTGAGTCCCCTTATGTCCCTAACCCTACTTTCTTCCCCTACTACATACAATTGTTTTTTCCCTACTCGTATCCCGTGTGTTGGTGTTCAGAGGTTCGCGTACTTACGGTTGCAGCTGTTTGACGATTCGATACCTGTCCCCAGCCCCCCCTGGGGTGGTAATATCGATGTGTTGACGGTCGATGATGATTGGGCTCGGTTATCGACTAGAAACCGATCGTGAACGTGAGACGGACTCTGGCGGTTCACAGAGTGGTGCAGAGGTCCGGCCACGTGGATTAGGAAAACGATTGGAGCAAGCGTGCACGGCGGATTGAAAATCAGCGTGATTGTTTTCACGAGCTGAGCGACTGGTTTGGTACCGTACGGAGGGCCTCCGATTTCGGGACGTGAGTCAGGCGGTTTACGCTGGCGTTGGTGGTCTTTCCCCTTGAGGACCAATCCATGTAATTCGCAATCACGTATAGCGTGTGACGCACGTGGGCCGAGCACCTTAATCGATGACCAACGCTCTCCAAATGTACCTATAGTGGTACGCAACCACGAGGCGATAGGTACACACAGGGTAACACGCCGGGTACCACCAAAACGGTCGCTTCGGTCTGTCACCGACGGAAACCGATGAAATTCAATCGGATCCGCAATCGCACTTGCCTACAATTTCGTAGCGTCGAAACCCAAGATGGCTTCGCCACCCAGTGTGGCTGCATGAAACAAAACTCCATTAGAACCAACACCCATACTATTTATCTTCCCTCCAAATTACCTGCTACTATCTCGAATTTTGTGTCCGAATATTTTTCCTCTTCTGTCGACTCACTTTGTCCCTTGCTGATCTCTATAAATTTGTATATACCATTTCGTTACACTTGCACTTAAACCACCGCTATTTTAATTTGAATAAAAAACTTACTTTTTAATTATGTAGAAGGAGATGTTCGCTCATCACCATGAGGCACCAAGAGTGAACAACAATGTTTTTGGCTAGAATGAAAGATATGAAGAGAAAGTTTTGATAGTTCCGCTAGTGTGCGGCAGGCTTGGAAACATAGCAGATGTTTTAGGAAAATTGAGCGAAAAGGGCATGTATACAGTGGTACTCGAACCAACGTCATTTTTGCCTTACATCCCACTGCGGGGGCTTGCTTAATTTGAATATAAATTTTTAAATTATTTATAATTTTTTAATAATTATAATTTTTTAAATATTTTCGACTTCTTGCCAGCTCAGATCCAGATTTAACCAAAGTCGGCATCAGTAAATCTAATGCAGCATTGACGATCGGATGTTAATTCAGAATATACCACCAAAAATTTCCTGCTATCAACTTATCGACATTCTTTTACAGCCTTGCAGCAAAGCTTCCCATCAAGCTGTTCAATAACCTGCAGCAGGGTGGTGTTTTGGCAGCACCGTCGTTTCATTCTAAAAATTAAAACAAAAAAATGTGTTTTGCTTATAATTTTACTTCCAACAGTACTTACTTGGTTTATCACTGTTATTGAAAGATAACCGTGGAGCAATACGCGAATGAATTTTTTTCGACAAGCAGCTAGCAACAGCAAACAGCAATACAACACTCAACACCATAATAATCATAGCCAACTTTTGTACTATCGAGGCGATCGTGGCGATTCAATCTTCGTGAATCAATGAATGCATTCATAGACGATTCTTTTATCTGTCATTCATAATACAATGAATGCATTATGGGAATGATTCAACGCATGAAAAAAATCATGCGTGACCGATGTCAATTTTTTCTTCTCTGTTTTCTCTCTTCTTCGTTCACTCCGGTGTGTTATGATGTTGGGAGAAGATTACTCAGATTGAAATTCTTCCAAGAGCGTGTTCGCAAATGATTTAAAATTGAACGTTATTCGATGCGATTTTTTCCATCACTGGTGGCTTCTTATAAACTTGTGGACTTATGGCTTGCCAAACCAAATAACTCTTGGGGAATTTAGACAATATGACACCGGATGTAAAAAAAACCCTAACCCCGAAGCTGGTTAAAGTCTTCAAGCACATTTTATTGGTCGTTGGATTTTTTTGCAAAAACTTGCTGTACATTTTTGCAGTTCAATTTTGCTTTATCACGGTTGGGTAACTTTTTCACTATTACAGTCTTCATTTTATGCCTCTGCGTTACTTTTTGCACATATGTGTTGCTCAATAATGGCTACCATAATAATGGGTTCTTGTTCATTTGGCCGGAGCATACTTTTCAGTTTGTTCCGCTTCCAAACTTCTAACCCACTGTCAAGCGCTGGTCTAACAAATTGCAACCACTAAACAAGGAATGTGATGGTAGTTTTAGTTTCTTTGCAAGATCCCAAGAACGACGAATGAGCTGCCGTTCATACAAAATGCGTTTGCGCACAATGCAGCACAAGTTTTAACATGTTGTACCACTAAATTGACTGTAGAGAAATAATTTTCATATCTTTTAAAAACCGCAAACAAAAGGAATGGCAATGAAAGTTTGGAAAAATATTTTGATTTATTAGTTGACTATTAAGTCACTGATATCGCATTTCAATGGTGAGTGGACAGAGTGAGTGGGATTTCCTGTCAGTGAAGAATAAAGTTATAAAAATGAGAAGCTTGCAAGAATTTCTTGTTTGGTATTTCTTAAACATTTGTCTAAATTTAGTTCAGTCTTTCAAGTCTTTCTCCCTTTGCCTTGATTGCCAGTGGCATTCGATGTTGGAAACCGTCACAGCAGACACGCATGATATCTCGAGGCATTTTGTTTATAAAAAGTTTCCACGGTTAGTCCTTTGGTTTTTCTCATGCATAGAAGTCGAGAGGATTCAAATCAGGGGAAGAGGCAGGCCATTCTTTCTTCGAAATTTCATCAGGAAAATTGTCCTCACATAAATCCTGTGTAGCTTTCACCTGATGGGATGATGCAAAATCTTGTTAGAAGTAGTATGGTGTTTCTTGACAAAGGGAAGCAAAAAGTTCCTCAAAACATTATTGATTGAAAGTTTTGGAAAAACATCACCCTTGAAACGTTCTGGAACCTTTGAACAGCTAGTTAATCACGAGGAATATCAGAAAAATAAGCTGCTACACCTTATCATTTTGCTGGTTGTGCCGTAACAGAATTTCACCATCGCCGAATACAACAGAATTTCACCATGAGCACCTTGCAACATCTTTAGACCCTTGCAATCTGCTTCTGCCTTTCAGGCAAGCCAAGCACCTGCTGTTTTTGTATGGATTCAGTCATATCACGTGCTCCCTTTTCGTGTACATGATTACTTGCAAGCCATGCTGACATTTGAATACAATATTTAAGAAAACAAAAATTACTTGGGACAGCCCACTGGGGTTGTAAGCAAATGTGACGTAAGACTACCTAGCAATGCTTAATGAATGTTTAAACCATGTTCCAGAGTCTCTCAGGCAACAGCATGTGTCAAAGTTCCCCAAGAAATTCATGATTTGGCAGGGGATTTGATCATGTGGTAAACGGAGAAAGCCTATCGTGACAACTTCAACTATAAATGGTCAAGTGTACATGAATGAATGCCTGAAAAAACGACGCGTATTCGATTTGCGGTATGGCCACCAGATTTGCGTTCTGTGAAGCAGCATCTTGAGTCGACCAAATAGGCCCAAGCCGCAGGGAGCCAAATCAGAAATCGCTGGTTGCTGAATACTATTTGCTTGTTTTTTAGTGAAATTTAAACGGATAACAATGGCTTTGCGTGACGGTGCGTTATTGTGATGCAAGATCCACGAATTGGTTGGCCAAATTTTTTGGCGAATTGCTTCACGCAAACGTCTCATAACGCCCAAATTATATTACTTGCTGGCGGTCTGGCCTTGTAATCCCATAGCATGATCATCCTATGATATTTGCTGCAAAGTTTGGCCAAGTTGATTCCACTAAATTGTTCTTCGCTGACAGATCAATTATAGAGGAGTTCGCCTGCTTCGGTATGTTTAATGAAATGCATAGCATCAATCGTAAAATTCAAGCTCCCTGTTCTGTCTATGTCACTGAATTAACGGCAATACACATTACGCCAGAAATTATAACATCACTCACACCGGATAATAACTTCATATTCACGGATAGTCTCAGTTCTATAGAGGCTACATATTTGTTCCTTGAGGCCGGTGAAGCACTCCTCGTACTTTTTAATGAAAATACAGGAGCTTTTAAATGCTTTATCTTCGCGTTATTTTATCATCACATTTATATGGGTCCCATCTCATTGTTCAATTCTGGGCAATGAGAGAGCGGACTCCCTTGTAAAGGTGGGTGCTGTGGTAGGCGATATTTACGACCGCGAAGTCACTTTTATGATTGTTTTCCTATAGGTTTTTTAGACAATTCAGAATTAAAAAAAATGTGTTACATAAACCATACTTCAAGCTACCGCCAGTCTTCCCATCCGTTAAATTGTTAACCAAGCATAAGCTCTAATATAACTGATGTATATGAATATTAAAAATTGGCTCTGTAAAGTTAATTCAAAAAATGATTCGAAACAAAATACCCTTTGTAATACATGAAAACTGTGACCATCGCCTTTTCTTTTCGACTGTGAACGATGTGATTGACTCGGTCATGACTCATTCGGTGCATGCCATTTACTCGTTTTTCGCTCTCTTTATTTCGTTCTATCAGTCACGCAAAACAGTCGTGTCTACTTATGTTGCTGTGCTCAGTCATTCTGTTGTCCATGTATTACACACAACTCATTCACACCACAGCAAAGCACACACCGGGCTATTCAAGCATCAAGAGATTTTGGTTGCTTGACTGAATGTTCTGGTCAGTCAGTCATTCATTTTCACGTTCGTGAGTGATTTTGTCAAAGGAAGCCAAAGGTGGAGCTATAGCAAACGATCTATGGCCGAAATCGCTACAGTGTTTGTGGTTCGAGATCTAGAAAAGGCATTTTGCAGGATCGATTCGAGAAGTGGCTGAAAACAAGGTTGCGGCTTATCATTTTTGACTTATCCATATTCATTTGCCGATAGCTCTTCTCAGAAGCTCAATTTCAAAATATAATGTATGATGAACTTATGGTGCTTGAGTAGACCTACAACTTGGTCTAACAATACATAGCTCTATCTCTTATATCTGAGAAATAAGAGCGTATATTCGCAGTGATCTTCGCGATGATATTCGCGGTGAAGATCACGCGATTATCATCGTGAAGATCACTGTGAATATACGCTCTCATGTCAAAGATATAGGAGTTAGAGCAATGTACTGTTAGACAAAGTTGTAGGTCTACTCATGCACTATAAGTTCATCATGCATCATATTATCAAATCGACCCTCTGAAAGGAGATATTGGCAAATGAATATGCCTGAGTCAAAAATGATAAGCCGCAACCCTGGCTGAAAATACGTACGGCAAAATATGTCGGTGTTCCAACTTCATTGATTCTTTAAATGAATAACTGTTATTTCTTCTTCACGATAGAACGTTGAAATTGAATGAGTTGTTTGCGCTTATGTACATTCACTGAAAGTTTGTGTTTACTCCATGTTCGCTAGGAACAGTACGTGATGACTCATATTTTGTCTCAGTTAGGGTGCAATTTGAGAATTGAATGTGAGATTTTTATGCTCTGATTTCGTGTCATACTTTCAAATAAACGTACCGTAATGTCTCTAGTCATGATCCGTTTGATGAATGTTGGGTCAAACTTGGCCTTGAAAATCGTGCCTCTGTCAGAGCCAACGTGATCTCCTTGTGACGTAGGACTTAGGGGGGAAGGGGCATTATGAGCACCCTAATTAATGCATAAGTTTTTTGTTACCAAATGCAATCAAATTCCATGTGTTTCGCAGCTATATTTCAATAAAAGTCTTTTCATTAGTGATCTGACAATAAAAAGTATGAACTTTGGCATTTTAGACCCTTACAATACAATGTTTATGATTGGATGGAATTTTGAATTTTGGAGATAGGAGCACATCTATAAAAATTGGTAGAAATTATAGCTTTGAATCCTTAATATATTTGAACGATTAAAAATAGACTTATGAGGAATAAAGAATCGTTTATTAGAGCATTTTTATGTTAATATCTTTACATCCAGTTAAAAAAAAAGAATCTTACAGACAAGATGGGTAGTTTTTACCGCTACATTCGTGAAACCACAAAAAGCACAGGCTGCATTTGCGCCAACCATGCCCACTGGCGCATGCCCATTACCTCTGGAAAACGGAATGAAAGTTTTGGATTCCTCTTTTGGAAGCCAATAATCCAATCGACTCCAGCTAGTTGTTTCTCCTTGCTAAACGGGTGTGCTTCCCCATTCTTCTCAGCCAGTTGGACAGCCAGGCTTCTGACTCCCCTTGCCGTTACTCCATAGAAGCTTACTTCTAGTTTAAGGATGTGTTGTACTAGCTCAGCCTTATCTTCTTCAGAAAATACGGTGGAATATGACCCGGCGAGTCTAACTTTCTGCTGCGGCTCAAGCTATAAATATTGTACAAGAGTTTGTCGTGGAATGCCAAGTTCCTTGGCAACTCATTTTTACTGACACTCCATCATGATTGACCGCCCTCATTGCCGATGTCAAATTGACTTTTGTTCACCACTGGCGATCCGTAAGGCGTTTATAATTCCGGACCATTATCGCACTTGAACACTACACACGAAGAATTAATAATGACAGCTTGTTGTTTTTCCTTATAGGATATGTTCTTAAGCTGCTGCTGTGCCACTTTTACCCCGTCATGGTGTGCTCATTCCACTCCGCATAAGACGTCTAGTTAAAATCAATTATTTCTGAAATATAAAATGAAGTACTGTTATTTACTTTTAAGATCCTACTTGTTAAGAAACATATAAATATTGTTTGCTAGTACTTAGATTTCGTAAATTCAATAGTACAAATTGGTAAAAGCTTATTTTAGGAGAAATATTATAATATTTCAAGGTTGCACATACAGTGGGAACAAAATGAAGTTTTCATGTTCTTTGTATGTGACTTATATTTTACAATTTTCAAAATTGCTTAATTGAATCCTTTATTAATACACTATATAGTTAATTTTCCCATGAAATGTCCAATCTAAGAGAAAAAAAAGGTGCTCAAACTACCCTGTAGGCTCATTATGCCCATTTCTCCCCTACGCTTCTCTTTCCTCTTCCAACAAAGGAGCGCAGTTCTAAAAATTCTGAAATTAATCGCGTTGGAGGATTGGAGATTTTGAACGATAATTTCTCCTTTCTGGTCCACAGAAACTTTACGATAAGTATTTCATTTTTAAGGCAGAACATCAAAGCTGAATCCCTGTTTCTTACTTTATTCATTACATTTGTTTAAACAAATTATAAAGTGCTTAAAAGAACAATGTCTAAACGCACAAAGCTATTGGCCGAAAATGACATGATGTTCGCGCAACGGTTCATACTGCAACAGTTACCATGCCAGCCATTATAAAAATTGTTGTGTCGTTCGACCAACAATCATTCTCAATTCGGATTCTGGAAATGAAAGGTCGAGTGAAACGACAAAGTCTCTCTCGAACCGCATAGGCTTGCAGTTCCCAGTCGGTAGTATTCACCGTCTGATCAGGAAGGGCAACTACGCCTAAAACGTTGTCTTGGGATCAAAAACATTTTGTCCCATCCTCCCTTAGAAGTAGAGCGAAAGCAGAGCAGGATTGAAAAACAAATCAAAACATTTAAACGGCTCAATCTCAGGCTAGCCAACCCTCCAATCACGGACGTGTGAGGCCTTGTAAATCAAAAACTAGTTTACCTTCACTCGATCAGACATAACTTCACCCGGTTTCAAACATCTGCAATAAATTTGTTGCCATTCATACTCCATTGCTTCACCGTCTTTGTACATAATTCAATTTCATATTCTCACACCTTCCAAACTCTGAGCAATCGCGTTGGAGAAGATAACATTGTACAGTTGGGAGCGCACAATCTCGCATACCCTTTGGATGCTGAATTTCAATATGAAAAAGAACCAAATCACCGTCATCTCCACAGTTACCCACCCACCTCGGCTCGGGAAATGGCTGGAATCTCCTATCGAAGGA
Source organism: Aedes japonicus (assembly GCA_034211315.2). NCBI lineage: Eukaryota > Metazoa > Arthropoda > Insecta > Diptera > Culicidae > Aedes > Aedes japonicus. The sequence continues at coordinate 22,046 of JASCZW010015205.1, read as the reverse complement.
GCACGCAGTCAGTGGCACATTTTAGGTACTAACCCATGAAGAGCGAAACACGCTCTCGCTTGATGGAGTGGAAGGAGCGTGGCTGTTGACAGGTTCGGTCAAAAAGGAAAAATGATGAGGGGTTGTAGGGATTTTTTTCCCTGCCACGTATTTTCTGATTTTGCAATGTGGGAAAAAGAAAGAAGCAAGAAAGGGGGAAACTTAACGTGTTGCTGCTTGGCTTCGTAGGTCGACAGGTAGGTAGGTAGGCACATCGCCCGTTTCTTAAGCTTTGCCTTCATTTATGATTACACTTTATTCACGGGCAATCAAGCGAGGGGTTTCTTTCCGCCTTTCCAAATCTCTGCCGTTTCCGGCTCAGTCGCCTTTGCTTTCCGGTTGGTCTGCGGTAGGAGACTCAACGCAATGTGGGTGGGGGGTGGGGGGAGAGGGGAGGACTGTGATTGTGATTTCAGAGCGCGCATAAAAGCATGGCGCGTTCGAAATCACGTACTGAGCGAAGGTGTCGGATGATGTATGGGGAAGTCTTAAATCTCGCGTCTTTTAATTACATTGTGTGTTTTAGGAAGGATGCTTACCCGGAGGAGGGGCAAATGAATTATATGGCTGTCATCTTTGTCTCGTGCGAGAAGGTAATTATTCAGATTGTGCTTCGTCGATTGGGGTATAATTGGAAATAGGAGTGTTAAAATTCCTTTGTTCGGGTTCTGTAGCTCATCGCAAGGAAGATTTCGTTTTGTTTGAATCCTTATCAAATAACTTTGAAGCTTGCAAGTGAATGATTTGCATGTTTTGGATTGGGATAAGGGAATGGCTTACTCATTAGGGTTCACCATGTATGTAAAACAAATTAGACCAAATTTTATTCCTATTTTGTTCCTATTTCATGACATTCTCAAGATAGAACCAAACATGTCGCTATGTTAAGAGCGTGCTTCAACGTAAACAGGAAAAAACTTACATGCATTTTTAATTTAGGTATAAGACAGCCTAATACTAGCAGAATATTACTATAAGATAGCTTAGTTATTCTCACTTAAGCTATAATATAAACTGATTCAAGGTTTGAATGAACTCAAGATCACATGCCAGCATTAAATTTACAACAAAATCGCGAAAAGATCTCGAACTCGAAAACCCATAACATTCGAAATTCCAATGATTTCAAGCATAAGAATTGAATTTCCACCCTACCGCTCTCACTCCCAGCGTCGGCACAATTGTTCACCACGAAACCACGCCGTCATCATTCCATTAAACCTGAAAATCTCTTTCGCTATTTGTCGCTTGGTTTCGCTGTAAACATCGATTTTCGGAATGCTCCGACAGCTCCACACCCTCGCTGTCCATCCTTTGGTATTATTTTCGATACTTCGGGCTGCACAAAGGAAAACCATTCTCGAGTGCTGTGATATAAATTTTGTGGATTGGAACATCCCCGAATCGATTATGGCTCTGCCGGCGTATTGGAATACATTATTTTGGGCTCTGAAATATTCATGTGGCCGAATCCGTGCGTATGGAAAACGAGCCTTCCGTTGAAGTGAATGTGAGCTTTAAATCGGAAACTTTTACACATAAAATATTTACACTTTGATAATTTGTGTAGGATTATCTGTTTCTCGCAATGTTCTTACCCTAACGGGTGAACACAACAAAATCTGGATACATTATAAACGCTCTTTCATCTCATATTTTGGGTATTTTTGAAATGAGACTTCTTCTTCTTCTTTCAACATTTCAAGATTATTGCTTTCACAATTCGCTTATTAATTGCTTTCAACTTAGTATTCAAAATGCTCTTGCACAGTTATTAATTGAAAGCTTTCAATGCCAGGTACCGTAGTCGGGGGTCAAATTAAACAGTGGGGCGAAATTGAACAATCCAACCAGTGATGTTACAGACAAATCTTTGAAGTTTGTTTTCTGTCTAACATAGCTCACCAATGTTAACCAATAACTTAATTCCATTTTTGTGCAAACACTATTTTCATGCAGCTCAAAACGAAACTGCTAAAAAGCACTTACCATGGAACAATGTATAGTTACTTAACTTCACAAATGAACAATAAAATATAGATAACAAGAACGAAACATTGTTGAAAATTGCAATTTTTAATTAATCCTCATAAAACGTAATATTATCACCATTAAAACCGAGGCAACTTTAAGTCAAGGCTGGACAACATCACTCCAGCTCAACAATGCGCTTCTGTCAAACCACAGTAATCAGTGAATGTTGTTCCTAGAAACACAAAGAAAGAGGTGACAGAAGAAGAATCCCAGGAAGAGAACAAGATAATCAAGGAGAGTGAAGAACCTCACAAGAAACTAAAAGAAAAACGAATGAAATCTGCAGCAGACGATGTCACCACCGAGAACATTGCTTCAAAGAAGAAGAAGAAAAAGGAGTCAGAAGGGAAACCAAGATGTAAAAGAATAAGGCAACCGAGGGAGAAGCAGAATCTAAGGCTAAGTGGATTTTTTCGACATCGAAAATCGCTGACCCGTAAGAAGCCTATGTGTTGACGCGCGGAGCTCTTATGATTCAGTTTTCGATTTTTTTTGTTTATTTTTTACATTGCATTATCTCTTCTACTCACATGCCAGACATGTCGTGGACTTAAAACTGAAACACTGAAAAATGAAATTGTTGAATTGATTTTCTTTGTTAACTAAATTTTCTACCCTGAATAAATGGGAAGATAGTTGAACATTTGTTTTCTCTTAATTATTTGAAAGAAGGAAAGAGGTGGGAAGTTGAGTTCAAAGGATTATAAGGGGTCATCCATAAAGTACGTCACGCTAACATTGGAAATTTTCTACCCCCACCCCTTTCGTAACGCTTTTTGTATGGAATCTTCAAAAATTTTGTATGAGTCGTCACGCTTTCGGAAACCTCGTTCCCCCTAAGTGCGTGACGTATTTTATGGATGACCCCTAATCAAGGCTTCCATAAAGTGTGACGAGTCGTACACAATTTTTGGAGCATTCATACAAAAAGCGTTACGAAGGGGGAGGGGGTTGAAAATCACCATTTTTTTGCGTGACGTATTTAATGGATGGCCACTTTAGGACTCAATCAATCAATCAATAACGTCATGCTAAAAATTACTATTAAGAACCTCTCCTCCCACAAAATTGCCCTTTTTATTTGAAATTTCTAAAAACATCATATGAGCCGTTACATTTTCAGAACACCCCTCCCCCTCCCTGTCAAAAAGCTTGACGTACTACACGGACACACCCAAAAGGAAGATTGAACAGACTTTCTAGGTTTTTTAGAAATTTCAACCGCTGTTATTCCTACTACAGTGTTTTGGCATCGTTTGCTTTCACAAAATTTGGAACCCTCCTTCAATCATGGACGTAATTTTTAAACGTTCGCTAAGGAGAAAAATGCTCATTCATGCTAATGCCAATGGGCGTGATCCCCGCTAAAACGCGAAACGCGTCGCATGACACTGTGCAATATGCACTGACCACTCTCATACACATTAGCCTGTGAGTACTTTCAAGCTTATGGAGGTAGCTCTTAGTACTCAGGGCGGTGACTCATGCCAGCCCGCCATACCTCAGTATAGACAAGACGACGCTTGCCAGGAGTTTACGCTTACTCCCATGCACCGCTGAGCTATTCGACATCATGCGAGATGATAAAGGACAGCTTATCGTCGTTCATGACCCCACGATACCTCAAAGACCTCTTCGATTCAATTGTACAGTTACTTGCACTGATCGTCGCATGTTGCTCCAAATTTCGGTTGTTTACCACTGTGACCTCTGTGTTATGGTGGGCTAGCTCCAGTTTCCTAGAACTCATCCATCCTTCAACAATGCAAATGGAGTGCGAGACCGTTAGCTCCACCGGTATGCGGATTCACCACATATCTCCAGGGTGATGTCGTCCGCGACCCCGACTATCTTCACTCCGTTCAGGAACTCAAGTCGTAGTATCCCATCGTTTATCGTGTTCCATAGCACCGAACCCAGGATTGAACCTTGTGGGACGCCTGCGGTGATCTGAACACGTTTCTGGCCTACCTCTGTATTGTATACTAGTACATGATTCTGGAAGTAGCTTCCCAAAATCTTGTACAGGTACCCAGGAACCTGAAGGCGTTGTAGCGAGTCAGTGATAACCACCCAGCTAGTGCTATTGAACGCATTTCTCACGTCAAGGGTGATACTGCACAGTATCGTACTTCTCGCCTCTTGCACTGGATTGCCACTTCGGCCGTCTTTGTGACGGACAGACCACCTATACCCTCCGTATATTTTGTCAGTCTATTGAGGATTACCCTCTCACGCACCCTACCCGTTGTATCCAACAGACATATAGGTCGATATGCCGATGGATCTCCTGGTGGCTTCCCTGTCTTTGGTAGTAACACTAGTCGTTCATGAAAGACGCCCACGTTCAGACACCTTTGCATCACCACCTTGAACATTTCGGGAACCAGCAAGATAGCCGTTTTTATGGCCTGGTTCGGAATACCATCCGGTCCACCATGCTTTGTCCACCTTTAGCTATCGCAATGTCTCTTTTCGCTCGATTCTATCAGCATCTGACCGCGCTCTTTGCATCCTCCGTCTTGCGTCGAGGCATGTTCTTTGGAGGTCGGCGATCGAATCCGTCCACCAATACACCGTTGATCTTCCATTCCTCGGATTGACTTCCCTCGGCATGCTTGCATCGCACGCTCGTGTAAGTGTCATAACGAGTCGTTCGCCGCAAGATTCCTGGGTTCCGCGTAAGTTTCGATCCCTCTCAAGCGCCTCTTTAAATGTCTCTGAGTCAAAGTAGGACCTCCTACATCTGCGGGCGAATGAAATGGCTGTTCATCCTTCCGCACGCTGCCTTGTGATAGGTTTGTAGCTTCTATGCTAAGCCAAATCCGATTTTTCAAAAGTCAACTCTGAGTAGGTATCTATTATTAAAAATAACATGTTTTGTAAAACATCGTTTGTGTCATGTAATTTCAACAGTATTTAGAACTACCCATAAAATCTTGTCCTGTTCATGTTTTATAAACGCATGGAACCATGATTTTAAGAACAATAATAAAGTATTAATCAAATGCAGCTGTGAAAAAAACATTTTTACCTCGATCGTTAGTCCGAGTGATACATATAATAAGACGGACCCAAACCACTTCAAACTTGACATGTTTTACAATACGTGTATAATACATTTATAAAACATAAAATTATAAATCTTTCTAAAAAGATGTTTTGTGTGTTGGGTGATGTAGGCTAGGTGGGCATATAGACCATCCCACCTTCACACTCGCCAATTTTAACGCCGTGTACTGCCGCTACCATCATGGTTGCCACCTGAGTCCCGAGTCTACCCTGCCGCAGACGCATGATTTTCGGCGGCAACCTCGACCTTGCACCTTGCACCTTGCACTGAGAATGCGTCTACCTCGGTGATCTCATCCAGGTTTTCGTCACCTGTACATTGGATCGTCACCTGTAAGACGAGGGCTCACACCTCACCTAAGGCCTGCCTTGCACAGGTCTCTGTAAGCCGGACCTTTAGCTCTGTCGTCTTTTGCGGGTACGGCGTATTCTTCGCACATCGGCGCCTAGGCCCGCCAGTTTAGCATCCCCGCGCATCGCTTTCAAGACCTCGAAGTACTTCGACGCCTTGGTTTTGACGATGGGGACCACTCCGTGGTTACGCTTTGCGGGCCACCTGTCGCTTTTCCATTTCTTTCTTAGTTTTATTACTCTTTTACGGACTTAGGTTCAGTGGATATCCCTGTCACGTTTGGGGTCGTAGCTCATCCTCCTCTTAGCACTAGCGTCTGTTTCTAGGCTAACTATTGTTGTTCGGCGCTTGAGACAATTTTCGAGCTGGATGTCGCTCCTTTGGCGTTGAGCTTAGCGCCAGAGCCTCTTTCTTTGCGGCCAGCTGGAGCTGGTCGCGAGGATGGGCCCTCTGAACTCGCCGCCACATTCGCGTAGGTTCGTTTCCCTATGGGGGCGTCCGACACTATCCGTTTCTTGAAAGTGCCAGGTACCGTTTTGCCCGGGGACTGCCTAGCCTGCTTGGAGTCCCTACTCCCATTGTAGATGGGGTGGAGTCTCCCATTGAGACGAACTCTTCCATCTGAGTTTGCTTCGAGGGTATCTCCATGGCTGTTAGCCGTGTCAACTCTTTGGCACTTTGCTCGGCTAAGAACTTGGCTTGCAACTCTTCCCTCTCCTTGCATGCAGCCAGCACTGTCATGCATAGCCTGAAGAGGCTAAGTTTCAAGTCCTTGGCAATGTTGTTGCGCAATGACGTAAAGTCGATGATCGCATCCAACTGCTCGGCTACCTCCACAATTTAAGAGAAGGTTTTCCTCATCTTTTCCATGGCCTGGATGAGTTTTGGCCCATCTATGGACACGCCTAGCTTCGTGGCACCTGCTTCCGATGCCGTGGCACTTCCGCATGTTTCGGACACGCCAGATTCTACCGTTTTACGCGGTGGTCACCTTACTAGGCCGCCTTTTGCGAACAGATTCGCTTTCTCATGGGCTTTGGTCTTTCCTGAGTTCCTCCATTGCGTTTGGTCCCTCTCCAGCCGCTATCCAAGCGCACGGAGTGTAGTCGCTATAGCGATCCCATCGTTATCTAGAGAGACCATGCAAGGGTTGACACGGACCATCATGGGGAACACTGTTCAGAGCCTGATCAGCGTAAGTCAGGTATAGGGACATCTGAGCCTACTCCCGTCCGACTAGCGAGGTTTGCCGGAGGAGAATGGAACGCCAAGGTTTTAATGGGACGTCATTTCCTGCTCGGTGTCACCTGGCAGTACCAAGGGTGACGACACAGGAGCCAGCCCGAATGCAACAGTACCATTCGTTATCCTTTTCGCAGGCAGTAGCCATAATTGGAGTTTTACTGGTATCCAACCCAATGCGGCCAATGCACAGTGGTCCAGAATGTGATTGCAGCTGGAAGGATACATTTTCAGCCTAAGCTTGAAGTTTTGGAGCAAAATTGTGTTCCACAAAGTTGTTTCTAATAAAAACGAGCTTCTTTTGATGTGAATGAAAACTAGGGTGGTCCTTATTTCCAAAGAAATCGAAAATATAACTTTTTAATTTGCAGAAATAAGGGCAAACATTATTCAGAAAAGTTTTAGAGTAAACAATCTTAAGCAACTTTGATGGTATAATTTTTCCTGTAACTTTTGACATGACCTAATTAGAGCTGTTTTTCCTACGTAGCTTAAGTTATTTTGTTGTAACTTATTTATTTCAAACTTTTCAGCTAAGTTGTCGTGACATTGATTCTAGAACAGAAAAAGTTACAACTTTAAATATACTCTTATAATCTTTTTCGTTCGTCAAACAAAAGTTATTATGGTTTTTGTAAACAAAATAGGCCTTATTCAAATGTTGGTTTTTCTAGTTGGGGCAAACCAAAGAATTGTTTTGTAACAGAACTTGAAAGTTATTTTTATTATTGCATACCATGTCTGAAAACTGTAGACTGGTAATTTTTTTAAATTTGAGTAAAACACATTTGAAATGGGCGTTAGTTTATAAGAAAATCCATAATTACTCGCCATCGGCAATATTTACACGTCAAAACTTTTTTCTTTTTCTTTATATATAAAAATGGATTTCTGTCTGTCTGAATCTATTAGGTATTAGGTATCTATTAGGCTTCGAAAGTACTGAACCGATCGGCATGATATTTTGTATGCAGGAATTTTTTGGAGCCGGGAAAGCTTTTTATGATCGTAAAAGACCCCTCCCTTCTATGGAAAGGGGTGCTCTAATACAAATGAAACACTAATTTCTACATAACTCGAGAACTAATCAAGCAAAAGTAACCAAATTTAGCATGTGTGAGTTTTTGAAGGCAGGAAAGGTTTCTATGGTAGCTTGAGAACCCTCCTCGTTCTAAAGGGGGGGAGGGGTCCCATACAAATGAAACACAATATTCTGCATTATGCATAATTTGAGATCTATTCAAGCAAAAGAAACCACATTTGGCATGTGGTTTTTATGTATATTAAAATCTGTCTGTCTTACCGATCGGCGTGAAAATGTGTATGCAGGCGTTTTTGGGTATGGGGAAGGTTCTTATAGTTGTTTGAGACGCCTTCCCTCTTCTGGAAGGGGGGAGGGCTCATACAAATGAAACACAAATTTCTGCATAACTTGAGAACAATCACGCAAATGAAACCAAAATTGGCGTGCGGGTTTTTTTTTAATGCGGAGATTCCAAACACGAAATTTCAACCAAACATTAGAATTATGCAGATAAATTAAACACAAACTGTGTATTTCTCAGGTGAGAAGAATATTCTGATAGAAGCTTGAACCCCTTCTAAGTAAAAAAACTCTTCCCCAAAAAATAACCATTGTTCATACATTTAGTTGCAGGCGGAGCAACGCTCACACCGGGGTCAGCTAGTAAGTTATAAAAACCATATCAAGACAACGTTTTATGAAAATTTGGAATAAAAAAGTTACAGCAAAAAACTGTCTTTTCCGTAGAGACACCGAAAAAATGCTCTTATCCGGTCATATCAAAAGATACTGGAAAAATTGGTCGAAATTATTTATTCGACTTTTTTTTTAATAATGGATACCTTTATTTCTGCAAATATAAAAATTAGATTTTTGTTTTCTTTGAAAATAAGGACCTCCCTAGTTTTTAATCACATCAAAAAAGCGCCTTGTTATTAAAACCAACTTTTTACAAGAAAATGTTCCTCCACAGCTTCAAACTTCGGCTAAAACCGTATCTTTCCAGCTAAGTTCCCATTCTGAACCACTGTGACCACTGTGATATCACTAGCAAGTTCTACTATGGTCAAACAGCAAAGGAATCCTATAGCTAAATTACTCATCATTAATACGGAAGAAAAAAACCTTCTTTTGGACAGTTTTCCTTAGATAAACAAGGGTGTCCTTACAGAAATAAACAGTTTTGTGCTCAAACTTTTTAGTTTCATATCTGACAACAAAGTTGTTTGCAGGTGAATTTTTGAAAACTTGAAATGATAAAAGTGTTGGCGTGTAAATATTTCCGATGTCTCTTACCATTAGCGAGAAGTTAAGGATTGTCTTAAAAAATTACGCCCTTTTCAAATGTGTTTTACATAATATGCAAAAGTAAAAGTGCTTTCAAATTCAGTAACGAAATAATTTATTGGTTGGCCCCAACTAGAAAAACCAACACTTAAAAAAGGCCTATATTGTTTACAAAAAGCATAATGACTATTGTTTGCAAAAGAGACAATTTTAGCACACCAAAAGTTGTAACTTTCTCTGTTCTAGAATCAATCGAGACAACTTTGCTGAAAAATTTGAAATAAAAAAGTTACAGCCAAATAACTGTTTTTTTTTATAGGGACACCCTAAGTTTCTTAGGAAAAAAAGCTCTAATTTGGTCATGTCAAAAGGTACAGTAAAAATTATATCATCAAAGTTGCTTGAAATTGTTTCCTCTTAAACTTTTCCAAATAATGTGTGCCTTTTATTTCTGCAATTAAAAAAGTAAGATTTTGGATTTCTCTGAAAATAAGGACCATTCTTGTTTTCATTCACACCAAAAGAAGCGCCTTGGTATTAGAAACAACTTTGTGGAAGACAAGTTTGCTCCAAAACTTCAAACTTAGACTGAAAATATATATTTTCAGCTAAATTCGCATTCTGGACCACTGTGCACTGGTGAAATATCCAGCGAAACTGTGATAAAATCATAAAAATTATCAAACAGTTTCTTTTTTGCTAAAAGTTGAAGTACAGGTATTCCTTGATTATATGTACACGAAACTTAGTTCTTCGTGTGCCAATTTCTCAATTATGACAAACTTATTGAGTATATCAACAAAGGCATCAAACAAAAGAAACAATCCACAACATATTGATAATACACATTTTGTGGCTTGTCATCTGCGAGTAATCGTCATTGGAAGAACTAAGTGTCGTGTACATAGAATCGGGGCATACCGGCAATGACATGAAACTGTTATTTTGAAATTTAAAAAACTAACCCTAACACAGTGAATAAAAATCAGTATCAGAACTTATGAACGTCACTTCTTCAATTTTTGACAAATGTAAATCAAAATCGTTTCAAAATTGAGTACGAGACAAACCGGAGGAGAGAAAAGTGTATAACTGAGTTTAGTCCATCATTCATGTTTGTCTTTTTCTGCTCTTAGGTAAATAATAACTACTTCAGTATAACCTGCCCCATTGAACTTTGAAAAGAAAAATCGCAATGTAAACACCAACAAGGTTTGCGCGTCCGGATTTATTCGTGGTCAATTATTGTTAAAACCATTAGATGGCTTTATGCGGTTGCCAACCTTTGCATTTGCGGTGGTATTTGGTCGCAAAACAGCGAACCGCTTACGCTGCCATATTCCCAACTTTCATACTCCACACATGGCATATGCTTCGCTCGGTGGAAAGCTAAACTAGCAAATGGAACTACAAGTATGGAGGCGGTTGAATTAATAGGAGTTCTTTTGCATCCCGTAACCGTGCCGGAACAACCGAAACCAGAGAACCATCCACTCTGACCTGAAGCAGCACGGGAGCTGATTTTGTGGCCGAACTCATCGCTTCCAGTAGGGGTTGAATGCAACAAAAAAATAACCTAAGCTTCGGAATTACACGGATCCGTGGAAAGTTCAGTTTGACCAGCAATTCCATGATGAGTTTAGATGCAATGTGGCGTTTTGGCTCCGATAATGATGGTTGTCGCTAATTATAAGCTTCGATTTGCATATTTATGCGAAAATCATTTTGTTTGTACGTCAATCGATCACAGCACACAGAGTGTACAAATACACATCCGGGAAATTTTCAAATCCCGAGGTGGATGTTTTGATTTAGAGTTTGAACAATTTTATTCGACATTTTCTGTGTCTTCTGTGAGCTTTTGTAATCCCATTGTGCAAAGAAAAAAATCCCCAACTACCCGTCTGCATTCATCCCGCTCCAAATACAGCGAAACCGGTTTCAGCAGCGCCGTGGTTGCCAGAGTCCCCTAACTACATTTCCTTTCGTCACCGCCGTTGTCGCCGTCGTCTCTCCTGCCCGTGCCGCTTCATTAATGCCCTGCACTGACTGAGCCATCCAACTCCGGAGACACACGGCGTTGGCAAGTGCAGACTACCGTTGGGGTTGCATTTTCAATTTGTCGCATCGAATCCTATGTCACGGGGATTTGTGTGCCTTGAAGTACGACCGAAATCGCAAACCCACAGGCACCGAACAAACGGAAATCTAATATTCCTGACTGGGTTACACCACATCGTTGCACCGTCGATGGGTTTCTGCTTTTTTGCGAAGGGGGAGGGGCTGGACGGGAAACATTTCCATATGTGGTTTGGATTTGGTTGGGCGATTAGGATCGATGTTAAGCATGGAAAATGCACGGGAAATGTGGTTGGTATTTTAGCCAATCGTTTCGGGGGTGATTTTAAGCATTACGTTGAGTATATGTGAATGGTATGCGGAAATAAGTGATTGTTTTTGGATGAAAAAATAACTATAAGTCGGTGGTAATTTGAATTTCATGCATCTTGAAAGCTTGGAGTTATTAGCTTTTTAAAAACTAACTAATGCATAGCAGGTGCAAATTTTTCCGGTGAGCTATTCATATAGGTGAGCATTAAATCTTACTGTTGAAAGTCGAGACCATCGAGGTTTTCCTTTCGAGTTGAAAGTTATTATCATGCAAATGAGTTAACGTAATAACACATCGTACACACTAGACGATTCCCAGTTTTTTGTTCAACCATCACAACTACAGAGTTGACTTTGCTTCCAGAGGCAAGCGTAAGCTGCTGTGTAACTATGCAACAAACTAAATGTGGTCTATACATATTAGGATCAGAACGGCTAACCGATGAAGTTGGCCGATTAGATTTTGAAAATTTTGATGATTAGTTTTTTTTGTGATTGGTAAACCATTTGGCTTTGATAGAGGCTTTGTGTAGAGATTGTAAAGTAACACTATTTTAACAGTGTTAGAATTTGCGTACCAGTCACAAGTATCGACGCACATCGAAGAGTAAAGGGCGATACGGTCAAAATTTGGTCAATATCAACTTGACGTATTTCTTTCAATTTTGCATTTAAAAAACCTGAACACCCCTCATTTTGAAGGTGTGTGTGTGTAGAATGTTGCTCCTATTTTGATTTTCGAATTCACTCTTCAGTTGTCAAAATGCCGTCCAAGCAAGAAGAGCAGCGTATCAAAATTTTGCTCGCGCATCGCGAAAATCCGAGCTACTCGCACGCAAAGTTGGCAAAATCGCTAAAAGTTGCCAAATCAACCGTTACAAATGTAATTAAAGTGTTTGGGGAACGTTTGTCGACAGCCAGGAAGTCTGGATCGGGGGGAAATCGAAAACCGGAAGCCGCTGAGACGACAAAGAGAGTTGCCGGTAGTTTCAAGCGAAACCCTAACCTATCTCTCCGAGATGCCGTAAATAAGCTGGGTGTATCGTCTACAACCGTGCATCGAGCCAAAAAACGAGCCGGACTATCGACTAACAAGAAGGTAGTGACTCCAAATCGCGATGATAAACAAAATACGACGGCCAAAGCGCGATCCCGGAGGCTGTACAGGACGATGCTGACGAAGTTTGACTGCGTGGTAATGGACGACGAAACCTACGTCACCTACGAGTACAAGCAGCTTCCGGGACAGGAGTTTCATACGGCAAAAGGAAGGGGAAAGGTAGCAGATATTTTCAAGCAAACGAAACTGTCAAAGTTCGCAAAGAAATATCTGGTTTGGCAAGCCATCTGTACCCGTGGCTTGAAAAGCAGCATTTTCATAGCATTTTCATTACGGTAAAAAGGCCATGGAGTGGTACGCCGCCAACAACGTGCAGGTGGTTCCTAAGGACAAGAACCCTCCCAACACGCCAGAGCTCCGCCCAATTGAGAAATACTGGGCTATTGTCAAGCGGAACCTAAAGAAGACCAAAAAAAAAACTGCTAAGGACGAGCAGCAGTTCAAGGCAAACTGGCTTTCTGCGGCGAAGAAGGTGGACAAGGTGGCTGTACAAAATCTGATGGCAGGGGTCAAGCGTAAGGCCCGGCAATTCGGATTTGGAAAAGCGGAAGCCTAACTGAATATTTTTCCTGAATTTTATACTAATTGAACTTGAAAAAGAAATTTAATTTGATTTTTTAAATAAACGATTTCACTGATTTACACGCGTTTTCCCTTGACCAAATTTTGACCGTATCACCCTTTATTGCAACGCAGGCTCGAATATTGCATCTCCCTCAGAAGTATCAAATCACCTAGATAGAATTTATGAAACTAAATCATGGAAATTCAATAACCTGCCAAAATGTTGACTTGGGCAAAATTGTTCAGCAGTTCAAGAGCTTCCGGAAGGTGCCAAAGTAACACACAAAACATCTTTTAAGAATGATTTATAGTTGCTTGTTTTATACATGTATTATAAACGTATTGCAAAACATGTCAACTTCGTAGCGGTTTGGATCTCTCTAAAATTTCTTTATTCACTGCTGCAAGTGTTTGATATTTTATTATTGTTCTCATAAACATGGTTTCATACATATATAAATCATGATCAGGACAAGATTTTATGGATAATTCTAAATACTGTTGAAAATGCAATACACTAACCAGGTTTTGCAAAGCGTGTTTATTTTAAAGTAGGACTACGTTTCTCTTCTCTATACCAGGTACAATTTCAAAATTTTAAAAAATGCGAGCGTTAGGCTAAAGTGAAAGTAGAGATTGAAATTCTCACTCAGCTGGGTGACAACCATGTTCTCTCTCAAGCAGGTTGTCGATGAGTAGCGAACCGTTCAAATTTTCATCTCTCCTTTTTCGCCGATAATTCATTATTCTCTCCGTTGCATATGCGAAAATATCTCTCTCTAAAGTTCAACGAAAATATTTTCTCTTCTCAGATTTTTCACTGAATAATGCTACCTAGATCTATACGAGGAGCAAAAACCAAAAATAAGACCAAGCCACTGGTATCGCCATAGACCATAATTATTGAATTATAATGTCGGAATAAAACTGGTGCATTTTCAGGTGCCAAAAAGTAAGTGAAAAATAATTATCAGCATCTAGCATTCACTGAAAAAGGAACGATTTATCAGCTACTCATGCTCTCCAAAAATTATAAATCGCCGTTGCTTTTCTCGTGAAAACTGATGTGAGCGTATAATAGTCTCTCGCTTCTCACATTCTCACCTGTTTCTCTAAGCGGGTGAAAAAGGTCGTTTCTCTTCTCAAGTATACGAACATTTCTGTCTCTGACTGAAAGGTTTTTGAACGCTTATAACTCTTGATCAACAACTTATTTCATACACCATTTGATCAGAAAAACTTACAAAATCTTTGCATTGACATGTTATTTAAGTGCTATTGATATAAGTAGTAAAAAATTTTAACTTAAAAACTACCTACTTTTGCTCCCATAAAATTCTCCGAATGAACAGGTTGAAACTTTGTTTTTTTCCCTTCCCGGGTCCTCAAAAACGCGTAACAAATGATTCAAATTGTCTTCTTCTTTTTAGTTCATTTAGTTTCATTTCACGATAAATAAAGAAATAGCCACACGCCTAAGCTGCAAAATGGGGCCCCCCTTTTTAGAATTTTGCTTCGTAGTCTATTTATTAGTGCTATGCTGGTTTTGATGGAAGCCAATAGGTTTCATGAAGGTTCTCAAGTGGTCATAACATCTGCCACTAGAACATTTTCATAAATTGTATGGTCTTATAGAGGTTTTATTCATTTGTTTTCACAACCGTCTAAAGAGTGGGCCACGTTGTATACATTTCAGCTTTAAATATGCAGGAGGAGATGTTGGTAGACAAAACCGTTTTGAAGGTAGTTTAATCAACAAAGCAGGGAGGAGTGCTATACGGATACACTAGTCGTCATGCAATGGAGTTTTTCTTAACGAGTTTACGCCTTGCTGCCAAGCTCCTAGAAAGTTTGAATGTTTGGCAAAACTGTTCAGAAGGTCAAGGGGATGTCTGATGGTGGAAAATAGGGATTGTAATTCAACTTCTACGTAGCGCTAGTGAGCATCATTTCAGAGATCATTTTTAACGAGTTTATATCGTGATCCCGTCCACCTAAAAATTTCAAACTTCCTGCAAGTTGTTCATATGGTCAAGGGCGTTTGGAAGGTGAAAAGTGTGTTTCGAATTTTTTTTTCAGTAGATGGCGCTAGTGAACATGTTAAGGAGTGAATTTTTCAACGAATTTTTATGTTAGTTTCGACCACTAAGAAAAGTAAAACCTTCAATACTTTTCTTCATAAAAACAAGAACTTTCAGAAGCTGGAGAGTGATGTTCGGAGATCGGTCACTACGCACTAGTAAGCATATAAAGGAGAGCGATTTCAATAAGTTTGGAATGCTCTGTTAACATAGCGCTATTAAGCTCGTTAAACAAAGTATTTTCGGACAATTTTATATATCTATCCCAAAAAAACTCTAAACTTCAGCAATGTTGTTCAGAAGGTCAATAGTTTCCAGAAGGTAGAGTCTAAACATTGAATCGTGATTCCAACCACCTAGACGAAGTTCGACCTCCAGCAAAGCAAATCAGTTTCTTTGCAATGCCATGACAATGCTTTGTTAAGACTTTTTTGCATTCGAAATGCTAATTTAACAAGAAACGTTTAGATAGCATTTGTAATGCTGCTTACCTGATGCTGATGCTGCTGATTGAATGCTTGTAGCATCTGACACGCAGATAGTGCTGTTTTCATGCATATGCTAATGCTTATTGGTTACCTAAGTAATTTTCACTTCGTTATTCTTTTATTTATCCTGCTCTCAACTTCTTACATGAAAATTTTTAAAAACACTTCCAAATTTATTAATTTATGTTTTGATGGGAGGCCAAGAAATTTTCCAACCCGCCTTCAGCATGGATATGCATAAAAGCTGCAACTATCGGCTGAGCTAAAGGAGGCCTCAACTCCATTACTTAATTATTCCAAAATCAACTCATCTCGTATTTGTATTTATGGTTAAATCATTTTTTTTTCCTGTTAATCCACCCTGAACAGGTTTGACTTGCTTTGCAAATGATTTAAAATTTTCAGGGTGGAAACTACATTTGTAGTTATATGAGTCAGGACTGACTCATGTTATATTCATATGGTCCCATACTTTACAGGAACGATTCATTTTGTATCTTAGTTATTCAGAAATCGAATCTTGGAAAGTGTGAGCTGCTTAGCGGAATACCTGTAACTAGAAAATGAGATGAAAGATTAGTTATTTCCATTAAACTCCAACCACCTTTCTTGCTTATCTTGACAAATACGCGTATTTCGTTTACAATGTGCAGACTTATTCAGTGTCGTGTATTAATTAACTTGACTCGTATCGAAAAAAAACTGGCACAAGCTCTGTGGAACGTCGAGAACTAGGTTCACTGGTGTGGAGCCAAGAGCTGGAACCAGCCAGTTGCAGCAATCTACGGGACTCTCCGTAAGGCTCTAGGGCCTAAGCAAACCCAAAAGCGGAGCAGGCATCGTTCTATGGCTCCATCGCATGAAACGGGCGGGCATCGTATTCACTGACTTTCAGTCCCACAAGCACCCAAAATAGTATTCATGTTTTCGGTCTAAGCTCTAGCTGTCTAGCTGGCAGTGACCACCCCATCTGACCATCTTCTCTGACTCAGCCAGTGTGGTTGCGGCTCTCGGTTCAGAAAGCTCAAACAATCCTTGAATCCAGGTAATCCCCACCGGAACAAATATCGCTTGGATACCCGGTTATTGCGACATATCTGGAAATTCACCAACACTCTGACCACGGACCACCCCAATAAACCCCACCCTCAAAGGGGATATTCATGAATGAGGTAGACTTTTCTAATGGATAAGGAGGGCGGCTGACCAAAATCTACACGTCAGAACAAAATTTTAACAAAATGTATGTAGAAAAGTCAATGAGAGGGGATGGATCTGAGATTTTCAAAAATGAGTCAACGTGGTTCATGATGAGGCCCTCAAATCATTTTCAAACAGGACTTGGAATTTTACATTTTTATTTCAGCTACATGAGCTGAAAGCTGCTTGATAAAGAAACCAAACCAAACGCAACTCAAATCTCATGTCAGAAACACTATAAAAAACCAGATCAACTTCTTCAGGTAGGATTCGCCATCTTTTTATTCTTGTATAGAGGTGCCGTTATAACATTTCTGAAACAGACCACTTTACGTTTTGAGTGCAGATATTAAATCATAATATCTCTTCTTTTGGCCGAATATAATTTTTACGATAAGTATTTCATTCAAGAGGTAGAATTCAATACTGAATCCCTGTTGCTAACAAAATTTTATTTACATTTGTTCAAACTAATTTAAAAGTACTGCGAGGAAATATTATTTATACGCGCAGAGCTATTGCTCGAAAATGTCATCATATTTGCTCCATGTTTGCGTTAAATGAAAATCTGAAAATAACGACCGTTACAAAAATATCGTTACAAATTGAACGCTTTTAATTTAATTAATGCTCATACGGATTTTCAAATAAAAGGTTAGTATCTTATAATACAATTTAGATAGAGTTGAATTTATAATAAATGCTCACTACTTTCCTATCACAGATTTCAAATGTGAGCAAGGCAGATCACTAACGTGAACGATACGTAACCTTCGCAAGTTTTCTGATTTACTCGACAGTATTGAAGCTGTGCAGAGCGGCGGGTGCCAGTATTGGATTGACAGCTGACGGGTGCAAGTATCTACCGAGCAGGAGACAACAACATATGAATATCTAATATTGATCTTGATAACTGGCTTTGGCATTAGAGGCGCTCAGATTAAGAGGTGAAATACCTAAGCAAAATACCTAAGACTTGCAAGCAAAAATATCTCTCGAAAAACAAAACTTGTTATTTTGGATAGTCTACCTGAGCAGGAGACAACAACACATGAATACCTAATATTGATCTTGATAACTAGCCTTGGTATAAAAGAGCTCAGATTAAGAGGTAAAATACCTAAGCAAAATACCTAAGAATTGCAAGCAAAATATCTCTCGAATACCAAAACTTGTTATTTTGGATACCTGGGAATACCTGAGAGGTACTATTTTGGTATTGTCTTACCTCAATTTGGTATTCGCATAACATTGTGGGAACAATTTTATGGTATTATCCTCAGGTATTTTACCTCCTAATATGAGCTCCTAAATACCAAGGTCAATTATCAAGTTATTCGGTCCTGCTCGGGAATTGTGTGCTCTAGCGAGAAACTATTGGCTAGGTAGCTGATGGTTCAACAGGCTGCTTGCAAGCCGTTGTTTAGGAAACCATAAGTTATGCAATCGGGTGATAGGCAGTCGCTTGACCAATCCAGTGGTGTATTTGTAGCCAGCCAAAGAGCGCAACAACGAGAAGTGAAAGAAAATACTTGTGTGTGATCCAGTTGGTGGCCATTTTATGGTAATGCACAGCATGCAACGAATGAAAAAATCTGCTTCTCCAGAAGACCAAGAAGGTTAATAGGTCCTTTTCAGGATGACCAATTCAGTTTTCCTAACTAAAGAGTTTGTTTGATTGGAATGTATCTAACATTCCGTTCCAAAAGTCTTGCCAATTGACAGTCAGTGGTAGAACGATTTCAATATCGTCAGCAATCTGCGTATTGCTCTTGGCTGAATGCACTGAACGCATAACATGACTCTTGAATTTCTGACAGAGTAAAACCCTCCAGAATCGGTTCTGGGAGCTCTTCGCTCAGAATATTAATCAAATTTTGAGTGAAAAACGCATTTGTAATAGCAAATATTGAAGAAATTTTAGGGCTGAACACACAACCTCGATTTATGAGAACTTACAACTACTACATATCACCGGACATGTGTCTTCCACGAACTCCAGACTGTGCTTACTTCACCTGTATCACTTTCTCAATTCATTATGATCTTTCCATGAAGGAAGCAACTTATGGGATTTTGGATTAACTTCGGTCTTTAATAAATCCGGGTATTTTTAATGAAAAGTTTTTTCATTAAAAACAGGTTTTCACTGATTGGTCTCGCCTCATTGGATCCACTGGCTTCGGTGTTTTCAATGAAAACTCTAGCGCCTTCCATAAGTTTCAGGAACTTGGAGCTTGCAGCAATCAACTTCGCATTAGGGATAGTTTCGAACATGCCCGATGACCATAACTTTATCTTTTGGACAGCCACCAGTGATGTCCATATCCTCAGTTTGGTGAAGAGAAATTTTAATTATTCCACGCACTCTTCCTACCTGAATGAGAGCTCTTCTCTTTGTTTATATTCAACACCGTGTTTGCATGCGGAAGCACAGGAGATTGGAAAAAATGGTTTTTATTCAGCTAACACTCGATCGCTCGAAGTGAAAAGAAGAGCTCTCAAATTCACAGAAATGAATGCAGATAAATTCGATGGTTCTAGGGAGCACTGGCGTGGGCTCTTCTGCTAATATTCAGCAGTGATTTTCAAATCCGTTTTGACGCTACATAACAGCGCTTCCCTTTTCGGACATTTTCTACAACTCCGAAGACGTTTCCATTGTCAACCGCACCAGTTAATCACACAAAGACCACCGGCGCATCCTCGCAGAAGTGTACGCGGCAGCGATCGCTGTTCGCAGGCGAGTGCACGTGAGTGTAGACAGATGAGAGCACGTGAGAGCGGTCGTTTAAAAGAGAGAGTGATTCACTCACTCCAAGCAATCCCATCACAGGCGCACACTTTCACTCTGTCTATTTATCACTGAATAAAAGAGCACTTTGCTTTATCTGCGGTGAGTTATGGAAGGAAATCTCACGCACCAGACTAACATTAGAGCGAAACGCCATCTATCGAACAAGTAAGAATCGGACGGTGCAATATCAGGAGAATATGGCGGGTGGGGTAGGACTTCCCATTTGAGCGTTTCCAAGTAGGTTTTCACGGGTTTCGCAACGTGAGGTCGAGCGTTGTCATGCTGAAGAATCACTTTTTCGTGTCTGTGCTCGTATTGTGGCCGTTTTCGTGCAGTAGCTCGGCTCAATCGCATCAATTGAGTTCGATACCAGTTCTCCGGTAATGGTTTCGTTTGGTTCCAACAGCTCATATTAAATACCACCAACTTGGTCCCACCAAATACACTGCATAACCTTCGCAGCGTGAATATTCGGCCTAGGCGACGATGTTGAAGGATGCCCGGGCAGTCCCCATGAATGTTTCCGTTTTGGGTTACTGTAATGAATCAATTTTTCGTCACCGTCACAATGCGATGTAGAAAACTCTTCCTTCTTTGCCGCTGGAGCAGTTGTTCACAGACGCAAAACGACGCTCAACATCTCTTGGCTTCAAATCGTAAGGGAACCCAAGTTCCTTGCTTTTGAATCATTTCCAAAGCATGCAATCGCTTAGAAACGGCTTGGCGGGAAACTCCTAATCCTGAACCAAGCTCTTCTTACGTTTGACACGGATCCTCATCGAGCAATGTCTCCTGATTCAGAGTCTTCGAAGTTGTTTAGCCTTCCTTCACGCGGACGATCATCAAC
This sequence comes from Aedes japonicus, assembly GCA_034211315.2. Classification (NCBI taxonomy): domain Eukaryota; kingdom Metazoa; phylum Arthropoda; class Insecta; order Diptera; family Culicidae; genus Aedes; species Aedes japonicus. The sequence continues at coordinate 1,508 of JASCZW010015205.1, read as the reverse complement.
ACTGAAATCATCGTTTTTGAAGCGATGAAACCAATCACGACACGTTGTTTCACTCAAAGCAGCATCACCGTAAACTTTTTGGAGCTCTCGAAGTGCTTCAGCCGCCGTTTTCTTCGAATGAAATAAGAAAATTAACACTTCCTGCAAAATGACGATTATTTAGCATCGAAATCAGACATCTTCAAACAACCAAAATCTATAACACTAAACCAAAATCACTGATTTGGCAAAGCGGTTTGTTTACCATATGTTTGAGCTTGGTTTATGACGCATGAGATGTACAACATTCGACCAGCACTTACTACTGGTGCCATCTATTGCTAAACAGCGGGAACTTAGTTGCGCACCTAATACATTCCATCATTTCTCGGGGTATTTTTTCATTAGGCGAATCTAGCAAGGACAGATTCTCTGTCGGTCTCGCTCTTTCATTTATTTTAGCGCCATTATAAAACTTTCGAAGGATCCTGTAGTACAGATCGAAACACAACAGTGCTGGCTAGTGCTACTCTTTAAAAAGTAGAATGAAAAACGTAAAGGTGATTGGAATATGAATGCAAGAGAAAGTAATCTAAGAGAGTCTCTCAATGTTAGATTCGAACTAATGAAAAAACCTAGATTTCTTTTGTTCCATGAAGGGCGTGGTTCAAGGACCCGTACGTAAGCTGTGATTTCATCGCGCGTGATGAGTAGGCTTGCCAACCACTACCAGTTAGATGCACATCTCTATTGAATATTGAATCAACCTCGTGTACAGCAATCTTTGCCGGTGTGGAAAAAGTTATGACGACATCGATCACGCAGTCTGACAATGCACGGATAATGCCCAGAGGAACACGCCTTCTGAATACCCTAGAGGCCCAAGGAAGATAACCTTATGTTCCTGTAATCGTTTGTTTTGTTCGACATCTGAGGAGTCTCCATCGTCGCCCAATGGTAACCACAACCGGCCGAGCCCAAAAGGGAGCCCTGGCAACATCGCACAAAGTTGTAGTGCCGACAACAGCTATCTGGTGAGACTACAAAATCCTATTTCCACGCTCCTCTGTTCAATACATTCCCCAAAAAAGGTCACTCATTTTAATCTTGGTTAACCGTGAGTAAGCGGTTCAAGATACACTAACTCTAGTATTAAGTTATTCATTGTATCAATAAAAAAACAACTTACTATCGGCTCCGTAAAGCTTACGCAATTGAGCCTCCCAAATAAACGTAATAGTTTAAATAAAAGTTTTTTTTCAAAGCCTACTGCTCTCATTGGCCAATTTTCCAATCAAATACATAATTGCTTTGAGCATCTCGAATTCTTTCCAACAACAGAGTGCCCGAAAGGTAGCTCGGGAAACTCGTCATCTACAATTTCACCGCCACAATGCGTAGAATTCCTCCAGCCCCGGCCGCACAATTGCAGCTAATGAAAGTTAAAATCTCCTGCAAAGTGGAACGGGAAAACTATCTCCCCGGAGGACGTTGACGTAGCGGCAGCAGAAGAAGCAGAGGATGAGAGC
>JASCZW010015204.1:0-21085 GCA_034211315.2 Aedes japonicus | reverse complement strand
GAAGCTTTAAATCTTTGTGAAGGAACTTCCATTAAATTATAAAAATCTTCTATAACCTCTGAGAATGGTTTAGTCTGAAGTCTTACTGATATTTTATGTATGTACAACAATTAATTTAAGAAAAAAGGATAAAAATAGGACTGTTGATACTGTTCACCTTTCTAATTTTTTCAAGCTTAAAACAACTTATCACAACTGAACTTATCAGAATAAAACAGAATATTTCCAAAAATGTCTGTAGATGTATGAAATAAAAAAAGATTCATCAAAGCAATTAACTTTGAAATCATGCGTTTTTTTTTTATTTAAGTATTTTAACTACTAACTAGAAACAAATGTTACAAATGAACAATTATATATCCATTGAAAATTAAATAATTTAGAAGTAATTAATATACTATATGCTTCATGTAAGTTGGTATTGTTATTCTTAATTTTTGGCGGCATTATAATTGAAATTTAGTTCAAACCCTCGGCTTTTTTAAAGGTTCATTAGAAGTTCAGAGAAAAAAAGCAAGGAATGCTTCTATAAATTAACGCTTCACACATAGAAAAAAGCAATGAAAGTTTTCAAATGCATCGATAAATTTGCAAAACCTTGTTGAAAACTTAACAAATCTTAAGACAATGTTCGTGTTGAGAATCTTATTTTTCTGATTATTCTTGTTGAAAATCCTAAAGAAACTCAGGTAACTTATAAAATAATCAAGAATGGCAGATTTTGGAATGTAGTAGATTCAATATTATTTGCAAAAAACTCTTCATAATTTTTTTCTACTTGAACAATCGCCCCCCCCCCCCCCCTTCCAGAAATTGGAGGGGTCTATAACTTTCTTAAGAAGCTTCGTTGACCCTTCATACAAAATCGGTTCAGTAGTTTTCGAGCCTATACGGTTCAGGCAGAAAGCTAGACAGAAATTCATTTTTTTTTAAATGTAGAGTTGTGCATCTCCTTTAAACAAATAAAATGGAGAATAATCTGAAAACACAGATCAACAAAAATTCAGCGAATCGAAATCCAAAAGATTACGAAAAGAATTAAAAAAAGTGTTCGTGTACGAATAAACTAGCGCCGCCTGCTTGTCGAGAACGAGCATCACGCATGCGGAAGATCCCCTGTTCATCGAGTCAACGAGTAGTCGTCCCAACGAGATGTCATCACAACGGAGCCCATGGTACTCAAAATATGATGATGTGGTAGTAGATGTCTATTTCCGCTCGCCCATGAAACTAAATGGGTATATAAGGGTAACCCGCATGTGAACCGATCTTTATAGTATCTTCCTACGTTCTCAGACCAATCAATTGTGCAGAAGAAGAGTGAACCAAGTCCAAAATTAGTAAATTATGAAATTAAATTTAGAGTATGAGTTAAGCGAAATCTGAAGTAGTTAAAGTGAATTAATTAAACGAATTTGATAAACTATTAATAAAGTGCGTAATAATTAAAAACGTAAAATAAAGGTTGAACAACAAAAAGACAAAGTGATCGGCAAAGAAAAATTCCTATAATTACGTTGGAGATTCCACTGTTTTCCGCTTTGATATCGACAAAAAGATTTATCCGGTTTATATGAGAACTCGTTTAAGATTAAATGTTTAAATTCGTTTGAGGCAATTCGAATCATGGCAAAGCTAGAGCCATTTGAACCATGCCTTATGTATAACAAATTTAATCGCATTTGGCTTGACACTTTGTTATCAAAATTAGAACAATAGATGAAAAAGAAAACTTCAATCATTTACATATTTTTTTGGTTAGTTTATTGTTGTTACGCTTATATTACTTATAGCACATGAATCGAAGATTTGAATTGATCAAGAAGAAAGGGCTGTTTCCACTCAATGACCCAAACCTAGCATACAGTTAACAACCCGAAACAATTTAGCTCCCACCGTGAGAAAATTTAAATGAATAAATCAATTATCAACTCGCCAAACCGGAAAAGATTAAGAAATTCCGAAAAAGCAGCACCTTGCTAGCACACAACCAACTTGCAGCAGGTGGCATTTCCGTGGATTTTGCCAGATACAAGTTACCGTCTGACCCCACGCTAAACTGACCCAACGTTACTGTGGCAACGATCTAGTCGAAGAGACACACACACACACACACATATCGAAAGACACGCAGAAAACTGATAATTTTGAAATAACCACTCAACTCTTCGCCTTAATTAGCAGCAATAACAATTTCAACTGAAAAGAAGAAAAAAAATGTTAGGCTTCATTCATTTAATTTATATTTTAACGACACTGCTAACCGATGGATGAAAGGAGGAATGGATAAGAAGAAACTAGTTTTTCATTAACCGTCATCTTACTGCGGCCGATTGACTCCCGAAGCCAATAAGGTGGAAATTACTGAGGCCATTTAAATACACATTATGAACCGCATCGCAAACGCAGAAAACAGGAGGGAAAAATGAACTCACCACTAGCTGTTTTGTGTGTGTTTCCAACCGCAAGATCTTGGCTGCCGCGATTACAAAAGCCCCGGTCACCTAGGAGACGTGACAAAGCTATGCAAAAATCAAATGATAAAACTCGTTCAAACAGACTCGTTTCAGTGCATTTTTCTGCTCTCTATTCGCATAATAAAGAAACTAAAATAATTAAAATATTTTTCTAACCATCTCCACTGATAATGCAAACGAATGTGTGCTGAAAATGGCGAGAAGAAAAACCGGACTCCTTTCGAACGCATTGCATACGTACTTTTACAATTATAAATGATCACACGGCACTGAAACACGACCTATTCCTGCGCTCCTCCGACCCTATTCTCCATCCAACCCATTGCATGGATGGAGATTAGAAACCACGGCTGGCGACAACGCATCGAAGGAGGCTAATTTCCACCCAGCGCTCCAGAGTTTACCGACTGCCGTGCGCACGAAGCAAAACGCAAAGCATAATAACATAGAAATCAGGAAGAGATTGATGCTGGTGTGGAAAAGTCCCTTCTTCAGCCGGTTGGCTGAAAAAGAAGAATCTGGAAAAGTCACTTCGGTACATTGTTATAACAAATGATGAAGAAACAATAAATTTTACTGTACATGCACGAACACGCCGGACTAGAGAGATAGTAAGGAAGACAGCGAAAAACAACTTTTCCTTGCCCGCCCCTCTCGCATTCATTATTGTGAGCGTCGAGGAAGGAACCACTGACCATGGGGAGGGGGGGGGGGGGTGTGATAAGTGTTACCCTTATATTGAGCCTCTTCTCTCATTCACACAGTGCGATCAACTGCGGGTCCAAATGCAGCCGAGCAGGCTGTCAGGTTATTGTACAAGTTCGCATGCATGCATGCGAAGCGATTGCGAATAATAGCAGTTATAATAAATAGAATATGCAGCAACTCGCGGAGCCTCGCTGCGTTCTGCGCACTCACAGTGTGCCATGACCAAAGTGGAATAGAGCCACGGTAACAATATCCAACGGCGGCGGCGGCAGCAGCAGCAGCAATAGGAGGCTAGTCCAGAAGCGACTGCAGCATCCCAGCCGACTCTGCCTGATGGTGACGATGAAGCAATTTTCTATCCGAGTCTTACTTGAAGCCGCTTTGTGAGTATCCCGAGAGCGATTGTGGATCACAATGAGAGTCAGAAACGGAAGGTAATCGAAAATCTATAAGTGAAGAACACATCGAAAGGTGAATCGCAGATTTTATGAAAGAAGTTTCAAAATGACAATATTTGAAAATATGCCATGAGGGGTGTATTCATTTTCATTCGGAATTCACTACCCTGCGGGCAGAAACCGCGTTTGCTTCTGCGTTAATAGAAAAATCGCTTGGAACTATTATAGCAACCAAAAGGGAGAATGGAAAACTGGCTTCCAGCGCCTTCGTCTTTTGCGCCGCAGTGTGGAAGATATTCGCAAAGCGCCGAGAAAACTGTGCTTCACCGGTTCACACATAGCCGATTTCGAAAACAAGTGTACCTACCTTGATGGTAACAATGTGAGGTATAATTATTATTATTATTATTGGGGATATTTGCTTTCTTTATTCCTCCCCGAGCGTTCATTAGCTCAGTTTTAATCCTACTCACTGGGCTGGTTTCTGTAATATCCATGGTGGCCCTATAAAACTTACGGGAGCTCTGTTGATTAAAGCTTTGTTCGATAGACATTTCAGATAGTGTATAAAAGTACGAGAGTGGGTCAATAAGTTGGTGACTTTTTGAATGAAACACAGGTTAAATTGTTCAAAATGGTCTCCTTTGAGTTAAATATACTTTGTCCAACGTTTGTTCAATTTTTTATCCCTTCTTCCAAGTCTTCAAAAAAGGTAATTGTTTGTCAGATGATCAGTGGTGGTAAATGTACTGTAGTTTGATATTATTTCCATAAAATTTTACATTGTTCATTACGACCTAGCTGAAAACCCGCCAAAGTGAACCATCAAGGGATAAAATCTCATGACATTCATGTACCGTTTTCAAGCACTCCTCGTATTTTCTCATGAAAATACAGGAGCTTCTAAGTGCTTTATCTTCGCGTTATTTTATCATCACCTTTGTCATGCTGCGACGTAGATTTATGTCGCTCATAATTTCCTTGAATACTGTATGCTGCGAAAAGTATGCTCCCGCCAAATGGACAAGCAAGTCGTAGCCATTATCGAGAAAAATCCTAACGTTTCTGTACGAAATGTGGAACACAAAGTTCGAAAATCAAAATCATCTGTGTGTAAAGCTAAGTCGTGATAAGGACTTGTACCATAATGGACGACGAAACATTTGTACTCGAAGACGAATGTCGAAGACGGATCCGTCAGATAACTGAATCGGTTTTGCACATTCACCTACTACGATTTATTTTTTTACACTATTCACTGTGAGTATCCTCCAGATGAGTTATAAGACCGTACGTGATAAATCACTCAAAAAAGAGTCAATGTGATAATTCTTATTTATTTAAAAACATTTAAATACTATTAGTGTTACTATTATTATTATTTTATCAATCAATTACTAAAAAAAACTGGTGGGGTTCTGCAAAACCGCACCAAGAGCCAAATTTCCAAAAATTGAGTTCTGTACCACGAAGGAAGCACAATTTTATAATCTATCAACTGTGATCAACTTGTTTGAACAGTATGCCCTGGAATAAAAATTCTCCGTAGCAGGCTATGGAAATAATCAAAATGCATCCAACCACAGGGAACCGTAAACCAAAAACACGGAGTCAAAAGAAGGTGAAAGTTTTGGTCTTTATTATGGTTTATCCGATGTTTGTGCATCATCATCAGCTTTTTTCGTATCTGAAAGTTCATGGAAGCAATCATCGTCGGATTCTGGTGAGTTAGATATCCAAGCAACTGTCTTTTAGCCCTGAATTTTTCAAAATATCATTCAGCCAGAGCGCACCAAGAGAAGTGAATTTTTTAGTTCAATTTACTCTGGTAAAATGGGAAATTGTCGTGTTAGAACTGACAGAATTTGGTTGGTTAACAAAAAGTTCATGAATCTATTAGCAAGCCGTACCCAAATTGGTCAGGGTTTTAGATGCCCTAGTAGCGCATATGTTGCCATTCGGTTGAGATATCATAAATATGACTTGCTAAGTCAAATATCGTGTACTTGGTGCACTTTCGCTAATCGAAAAAAGAGCCTTTGCTCGTCTAGCAGCCTTATAACTTTGATAATTTTTTTAGATTCAAAGTTCGATAGTTTCGGGAATATATGCTCAGATGATCAAACGACGTGTTCCAATACCGACGATGACCTGGATATGAAGAACAAGAATTCAGGTGGCAATAGTACTCCAGGCAATAAATGTTTGTACTTGGTGCGCTTTGGCTGGATTGCTTTTTTAATTTTCTCCATGAAATTTCACTAACAGAAGAAGGCATCCAGTTCGAGGCTATTGAAGAAACTACGCGTAGTCCTCGATTATGGAAAAAATATTTTTTGAATCTGTTGAAATATGTACCTCCTCTAAATCCAAGTTCTTCGTGAACCTAGTTTCCAATGATAAAACCACTGCTAATATTGATTTTGACTTAGTTAGTGATGAGAAATCATCAAAATTTTCATATTGAAGTATTACATTATTTTATTGCCATGAATTTTGAAATAAATCCAACCACACTGAACTGAAAACCGTTATCTTTGATTTGAATTCAATCAGAGTGAACTGAACCTGTCAAATATAAAAATTTATTACATCGATAATATGTTCCAATTTAAGTGTAATTATAATCTCACGACGTTATTGAGGATCTGTTCTACATATCTGTGAAATAAAATTATGAATTATGTCAACCATGTACAGAGGTCAAACTTAAAACTCAAATTACTCAATATGATGTTTTTGGCGCTTTCAAAGGGCGATATGATTGAACAGGCTGGTAGTGCATGATGATAAATTGCAGCGTCGATGTTCTCTTCTTGGACCTTGAAAATCGAAAACAAACTCTCAACAGCTTGTGCCGAATCCGCAATAGGCTTAGAGTCTCTAGTTGATAGATTTTAGGTTCAGGCTAAGGGTTTATAAGCTATATGTTTAGGCTACGGGTTGGTTCTGAATGACTAGGGCTCGCCAGGAGTGCTCTACGGGGAGTACTTGTCATTCAGAAGCAATCGCCAAAAATTAAATTCAGAATTGGCCCTGCTGAGAGAATCCTCCACAGGTGTTGGCACAACGTAATTTCTGCCCAGTGCTCTGAAAGTAAACCTGAAGAAATTCATGCATGCATGTGTAAACGGTGGTAGTAACAATGACTCTCACAAAGTATCCAAATGCCTCGTCATCTAATTAGTCACGCGCATGAATGGATTGCCGAGATTCTGTTTGTCCCTATCTACTAAATATCAAGCCAGAACCACAGCCAAGCCAAGGCCTAGGAAACACCAGCGGGGCAAAGAGACCTTGTTGCGCTTGACTCTAGTCTGGTATTGTAGGGTGATATAAGAAGTGCACTACATGTGAGAGCCGGGATAATATACTACCTCTCCATGCTACAAAGACCTGTTTGTAAACTTTCGTCCCATCGCCCATTGAGCGTACACCAACCGCCAAAGTCATGGTTTTGATGCCTCAAACGCGGACACGTGGTCTAGGATTGCAAAGGTTCTAACTGGAGCAAATTGTATAGAAGTTATACAGGAAAAAACAGACCGACAAGCACGTAACGGGAGACCCAATGTGCCTGGCCTATAAGGGGAATCTGAAAAGCTAGCCACTGTACCCATTTGAACACCTGAACAACTGCGAGGCAGCTCAGCACTTGCTGTGTCAGGCAGTTTGCGAGTTGGATATCGTTATAACATATATCGTCTCCCTCACGGAAACAGCAATTGGGTTGCGGATGTGTCCAGAAGAGTGGTATAATGGACGACGGGTTTATGTAACGTTTTATGAGGATGTGTCTGCGACACTAGAGTATTTCTATAGGATGTGTCAGTATCTGTCAGTATCGCGGACGCAGGGGAATCCACAGAAACTGTGTTCATCTCTTGCTCCGCGTTTTTTAGATGCGAGAAACGGCATGATGGGACACAACGCCGGATAATTTTGTCCAGAGAATGACTGAAGAAATGGGAATGCTGTAAGTTCAGTGACCTCCCAGATCGTTCTAGAACTCCAAAGAAGATGGCGCAATGACCAGTGGTAGATCAGAAGGGACTAGCTAACTAAGTTTTAAGTAGTTGGACGCAGTGGGTGCTCATAGCACAATAGACCCTCCCTCAAGTAATACCGCAAGGTAGTCTAGGAAAGGACCAAGGAGGTTTTAAGTGGATTGAGGGCTTGGCAACTCTCATCTCCACACCCTGAGTGCTTTAGGAGTCTGGTTGCAGATTTTGCTGCAACAACTACATTTGCTCGGAAGTTGCACTGCACTATGCATTGTTCGTTGTTTGCTTAAGCCCGTCCGTCCCTGCAAGATGTAAGCCAAGTGATGGTTGGTAGCTTGGTCACACTATCTTCCAAATCCCAGTGGCATACATCTACTAGGTAGGTTGGTCGGTAAGTCTATACCAGTCATAGTCAAGAACCGATTTGTTGCTAGCCGGTGGTGGTTGGTGGCTGGAAGTTGTAATCCAAATCCCGGTAACATACATTTACCAGTAGGTAGATTAGTGCCAGTCCAAGTGGGACCTGGCCTAGGCCCAAATAGTACGCGCGAAATAAAGTGACAAGCGAAAAGGAATCGATCGCTCAAAAGCTGCACCGGGACCATCACACATCGGAGAGGCTCGTTGGTCAGTAACTGGTGTGCAGCATATCTCGTTGCTGCCGGGCTGTCATCAGAACGCCAAAAGTTGAAATTCAGAGTAATGGCGTTCAGATCTTTAATATTGCAAAAGTTGCAAGTTTAAACCGACATTTCAAATCTATGTCGCTATGTAGGCGGCGCTGCAGTTGTGTGAAAACTGTCATTTAAATGTTTATAAATTGAAAGCCTAGCAGGTAACCTGAAAAATTTTGCACTTATTTCTTATACCGGTTGCCCATATTAACTTTTATACACGTTTTTCAAGAATAGGTATATGGACATCAATGTCTGTTCTCTGTGGAGGTAGTGCCCTCTCTGAATAGTTTCTTCTCGAAATTCGGGAGGTTTTTTCCTGAACATATTCTTTCTAACCTTCTGATAAGTCCCATTTTGAACTCCGAGGAATCTTTTTTACCGAAAATTTGGGAAATGGCTCTTCAGAATTTCCAGGGAAATTCCAAAATGTTTGTTCGAAGTATCTTACTCAACTCCTAAAAAGTCCTCTTCTGAACGTTTGGAAAGTTTTCTTCTGAACTTCGGGGTAATTTGTCCCTGAATTTCTGAGAAAGTTTTGCTTAATTTACTAGGAAGTACAACCTTTGTTTCTGGAATATTTCTTTCTGTTCTTTTGAGAGGTTTCTTCCTTAACTTCGAAAACTTCGAGAAAGTCTGAAATAATCTGATCCGAATTTTGGGAAAACACTCTAGCACTTCTGGGAAATTCCATCTAATCTGTTGCCGGAATCTCTGGGAAGTATTTTCCTAAGCTTCAGAGAAGTTCTCTCCTGAACTTCTAGGACGTGTCGTCTTGAGCTATGTGGAAGCTATGTGGAATCTGAATATTTGAAAGGACCACTGCGTCCACTGAGCTGATTTTTTTGTGATAGGGAGGGCCCTGGTCAGTTTGTTCCTAAGCACCAGGGAAGTTTTTTTCCTAAATTTCTGCATCTTGGATTCCTGGGAAAAATTTCAGAACCTTTGGAAAGTTTCAAACTTCTAAGAAGTCTTTTTCTTTAATCTGCTTCCTGAAGATCTGGCAAGTCCTCTTCTGATTTTCGAGGAAGTTATCATCTTGAACTTCGAACTTTGTTTGGTTCTGATTTTTTGGGAATATTCCTGCACACTACCAAAATCTCGTGTAAATTTTTGTCCCTGAGACCGACACATGCAAGCGTCCTTTACCGCATAAGAATGTGTTGAAAGTGATGAGAAAATAAATTCAACCGAACACATCTTTTGTCGAATTGCGTATGTTTCTATTTCAGGAGACATAATTTTACACGAAATCTTTCTTTACGTTCCCCGACTATTACATACTCCGACTTTACGTTTCCGGACTATTTACAAACATGGATTAGGTCTCGCGTAAAATTCATAATTTCTAAGTGTGTGCTAGAACTTCGAACAAGTGCTCCCTATACCGCTTAGAAGTTTCTGCCTGACCTTCGGAAAAGTTTTATTTTTTCCAGTAAGTCCTTTTGAAATTTCTACGATGTGTCCTACGTTCTGGGTATTATTTTGCTATACTTCTAGGAATCTAAGACTTAATTTCAGGATAAATTTCCAAATCACAAGTGGAAATGTACTGAAATGAAGTGTTGAGAAGTATTTTATAAAAGTAAAAATCAAAGTTCTAATGTTTAGTTCAATAGTTCATCACATTAAATGCTGTTGAGAGTCAATCTTAGGATCACAAAACTAATAGTATTCAAACGAGGTAACAAAAGTCAGTTTTCGTAATTCCGACCCAAGGCGTAACGGTGGTCCAAGTGAATCGAGCTCTTGGGTTAGTTTCCTACCAGTTCTGCTAAGTATTAGTTTTGCTGGTTCCACGTCACAAAAGCCTTTGGCAATGTCCATATTAATTTAAAACAGTTCGATGAGCCATTCAAACTGAAGGTAATTTATTTTGTTATTAATAGGAGTACACATTTTGTTGCTGTAAGTTAATTGTTGTTCTGTTAATTCAACGACAAAAACAATAATGGTTTAGTATATTTCTGACCTTGCATAACCAATTACCACGAACCGATAAAAAAAGCATAGGCGGGTAGGCATGTTTTTGAGTTCATTCTTCGTTTTATTTATCAATTCCAGTTTTCACGACGAAATTGTTGGAGTACTAGTAGATCTCATGCTTCAGGTTGACCCAGAAATTCTCAATAGGACGCAGCTAGGGGACGTTGAGCGGGTTCGCCGACTTGGGTACCACATCGGTATTCAGCCGCTTCATCTCCTCCAACGATCGCTTCGAGTAGTGGTCCAGATCCAGCCAGAACACCGCTTCGTCGCCCTATGGTATTTCTTGATGAACGACGCAACTCACGGCAGGCATTTCGTGCTATATATTTCCCCGTTCACGGCTTCGGCATCCCTTTCTCGCTGATTGTCAGCCACAGCAGCACCTTCTTGAGGAACTTGGGTATGAAATGAACTTTACCTCGGAGCTCACTCCCTTCATGGGGGAAGTAAAATAGGAAGGGCCCTGCCAGTCGTTGCCATCCAGGGTGAGATAGGCCTCGTCGTCCATCATCACCGCCACTTCACGATTCACCGGGAAAATCTAGTTGACCATCTTATTCATTGCCTGCAGCTCCGAAACCAGTGGACGCGACTTCCGCTTCCGAACATGTATGTTCATGTTCGCCAGGTACTTTTTCACTGTTTGGCCGGTTGAACCGACCCCCGGCCAAGCGCACGCAGCGATGTAGCCAGTCTTCCCTCGGTCTTCCTGTTCAGCATCCTTTGAAGCTTCTTGTCGCTCAGGGTCGTCGGTCGTCGGCCGTCTGGGCTTTCTTTCGATGCTCTAATTGTTGTTCAAAAGTGCCAAGATGTTGTAGTTTGAACGCGCACACTTCTGAACGGAGTTGCCTCACTGTTTTTGCCATCACGGTTAGAGTTCGACTGATAGAGTTGTCAAATTTTGTCTGCTGACTAATGGGTTACTATGATTGATGCTGCATGGGTATATTTGTCAGTTCGGGTAAACCCATGAACAAATTTTGTCAATTTTTTGAATGCAAATGTCGGATCCGTCGATCAATTGACGATCGACTCGACTTTTATAATTGGCCTCATAATTTGATAGAAATCGTTAAAGTACTTGTCCCATATGGGAAGATGACTTTGAAGTACATACCCACCGGTGATCAAACAGACGAGTTTTCTACTTTTGCTTATCCTTGACAGATACGTATATGCCGTCAAAATAGACTTCTCCGATTTCCTGCCCTTTCTCGTGCTAATTATGTTTCGGCCCCATCACATTTCGTCCAACAACTGCCGGCCTAATGGCATTCACCGAATTGGCATCTGAATCAATCCGGCTACAATGTGTTGCGTGTTCGTGCGTGAGTGGGGAAAGTGAGCTCCCCCTTGCCAAAGCCTGGCCTGCTCGTATTGAGAAATTGGAGACACGCAGCAAACAGCAGCAGCGGTGAGATAGATAAAGCAAAGTGGTCTGCTTGCGATCTTTGCGCTGGGTTGTTTTCTTTTGTGGCGCGGGTAAACTTTTCCGCATATAATCGTTTCTAGCGTGCAGCATGAGCGCAGGAAAAGTGCCGCCCCTCACGCGTACCAGAATCCGGCTTTGTTCGATGCGTTCGGTTTGGTTGGCAGTGAGGGCTCCACATGTAATTTAAGCTCTCTTTCCTCCTCGAGACCGTCAGTGGTCAGTAGTTTGGGGCGATGGGGCTTGAGGAAAATGCCGTTTTTCTAGTCAATATCTCCATCAGGGATTAAGCGAAATAATGTATTCAAAATGTAAGGTGAGGAAGATTTGCAAGCATCGGTGAAGAGTGCTTGATTAATGGATGGGCAGCTCTTAATCGTCGTGACGAACGCTAATGCTGCTGGGACTGCTCTTAGGTTAATGTGTTGCTTTTTATGAAGCTTGTTGCAACACATGTATGTTTTACCACCGCTTCAATGTTTCAATTTGACGAGCTCATATTGATATCGGAAGTAGTGAAATTTGAAATTTCTAAGCAACAGATCTATTATCAACAGTTGAAAAAATCCTCAAAGCCTACTTTTCCTACGCTCAGTCAATCTCTGATCGGACAGATTCTTTACAACAACTAAAAAACACCCGAGATCCCCCTGACAACCACGAGGCCATGCTAACCGACAAGCAAACAACCTGTTTCAAGTTCAGGTCTGTGAGGGTCCAACCGTCCTTGCGGGAGTCGAACAAGAACCCAACAAGACCTTTTGCTCGAAACGGTACGGAAACGAGATCTTTTATTCCGGGCAAACACACGCCACTCTATCGACAAACGGACCCTTCGCCTCTGCGGTGCTGGTGAAGGTGTACCCGTGGAATGTTAGACCTCTGGGAGGGATGTCGCTGGCAGCAAGATAAAACCTCAAGCTGCTTCGAGTGGAGAGCAGATCGAGCATTACATAAATAATGTAAACATACACATTAATCAATTAAAAACCGAAGCAAATGCAAGTGGAATACCCCTCGTTTGTTGGCCAGGGCGCGCGCGTGAGCAACGTGAACACAGCGCATCAGACTCGTACGGTCGGTGGTTGCAGTTGCAGCGAAAGAAATAAATTATTTCCTTTTCAAAACAGGCGAAAATTAAAAGCGCTGAGTCTCCGGAGCTGGAATGAGCATGCCCCCCTTTCACAGCCCCTCCCCCTGAGTGTGACGTGTGCGAGTGCCGAGTGGTTGCAAATGATATCGCGAATCGATCTTCCTCGTCCTGTGCTTGGTTCAGGTTTAATACTTACTTTGTCTTTTTGTGTTGTTTTGTTGTGCGCTGATGCAAATCATGTCTGTCTCCACTCTTCTCGCTCGAACGGGAGAGAGCAACAACATCCAGAATCAGCAGGTTGTGTGAGGTTTGTACAATTGAAATGATAATGGATAACAGGGAACCAAAGGTTAAAAATCAACATCTCAAAGACTAGACAATCAACGAAACGAAAACAGAAAAAAAAAACCTCGCTGAAATCGTTCACAATGTCTTTGTTTGAGCAACAAAAGAATCCACCCCATCCTCTGCGTTCATCTAGCACTCCATCCAAGACGGCCTTGCCAAGGAAGAACGCATTCATTATGCGCTCGCAGATTGCTGAGTTTTCTTTCTTCCTTCTCTGCGAACACATTTCTCCAGCCACCAAAGGCATCGCAGGCAAGCAAGCCATGTGCCCTTTTCTACTTCCTTCTTCGTTGCTCTCTTTGCACCTGTTTCATTCAGCTCTTTTCCTCCGGCCAGACTTGACCGAAGTATGCTCCCATTCCTCGCGCGCGCGAGCAGCATATCTCGTTTAGAGTTCAGCAGCCTTTCGGTACCCTTCAGCCCGCTCTCCTACATGAACCCTTTTCCAGCAGCAGCAGCAGCAGCAGCATCCACACATCTACACGTCTGTTGCATCTATCCTAGCATCCATCCACACTCGACACGATACGAGAGCAAATAAAGCCAAAACGGCACACACGTTCAGTTCGCTTCGCTCTGCATTATATGGTAATGTTGTGTATGTTGCAATCATCATCCCGGCAATCGAACAACGACGGCAAGTGGGTCGGCTTGTCGGCTGAGGTGCCCCCACAGGGGGTGTCTGGTTTTCATGTAACGCTGATGAAACTCGGCGTGAGCTTTTTCTCAATCTCGAGAGCGCAGCCCGCATTGCTAGTTTTCCATTAAGCTGCTGCACATGCCTTGCAATTGTTTGTTATCCACCTGTTTTCCATTTTTCCTCTCAAATCAACTTTTCTCACTTTAATGAGGTGAATAATCTTATTTGTGAGCACTCTCGCTCCCAACACACCATAGCAGGCGACGACGACTCTCTGTTTATGCATTTTCTGAATCTCTTTCCGCTCGCTCTCTTTCCCAAAGGCAAATTGTTTCGGGAGGGGAATTTTATGTATATTCCATCTCTCGGTCGGTATATCCAACACATTCAAAATCATCGGAGCTCTCGCTCTCGCCCATCGTGTTCCAATGTAAGGGGGAGACCTACATAATAGCTCCCATTGTAAACAACAAAACCCACCGAAAGCCGAAAGAGACCGCCTCTCCTCTCGCGCGTGGAGCATTGTGGGAGTGTGGAACAATATTATCTATTCTTGTTCGGTTTCCCCACCGTCCGAACGCGGATTGCTTGGATCAAAAGGGGAAATCCCCACTATGCTCGCCGTATTTTCCACACAACCGAAGGGGAAATTCGCTTTTCTCTTCCGTGAAATCGGCTTTGTTTACATAGAATTGTGTGTATTATTTGCCCGTTGGCTGGCGCGGGGAGGGCGGAAGATGCCTCAGTCGTTATCCATTCTCGTAAATATACACTCACACACAACTGCGATTGTTGTGTACTTCAGGGTGTGCTGTGGAACTCGAGCGGGGGACAAACTCAACCCACCCCCTAGGCACGGATGGCCGGGCCCACCACAATGGGGCTGTTGATATGGGTTGGTTGGGAAGGGGGGGTTTGGGTTGGTGAAAATCTCATTCTTCTGCACACGAACCCATTCCCGTTTTGTCTGGTTATTTTTGGTGAAAAAGATATTGGGACGGAGCTGTTCCGCGCTCGGGTTTGCTCGGGGATGACGATGTGCATCGAGATTTTGTGCAACTTTGGAAAATCGATCCTCAACTTTACTAAGCTTAGAGGGATGGAGGTTGGGAAGTTTCGTTGCATTAATTAGCAAAATTTGCTGTGCTATTCTTTGTCTTATTTTCGGGGCTGGAAGGAAGGACTGAAATTTATATTAATTATACAATTTAGGATTTGTGGGTGCCCATATAAAGCTTTAGCGAAAATTGAAATATTTCAAAATTTGTTTCCAATGGAACTATTAGGACCGGGAATAAGAAATTTTTACGTCATTTCATTTAGTCATGACTTATTTTGTTACTTGTCAATAACGATTCGACAAACAGGGTTTTGTCGAGGAAGTAACAATTTTTGGTGGCTCCCGAGAGGACATCAACGAATAAATTGCAAGGCGTCGCGACTCTAAGTGGCAAAGGAAATTTCTTATGAGAAGAAATAGATCAGTTAAAATGTCCACTATCCAGTTGGTGAAAAATAAGAATGGTCATTTTCTTTTGTGTACCGAAGACGACAAAAAGGACTACATGGTCGCATGCGACGAATGTGACCGTTTGGTTTCACCAACGTTGCGTTAATTTGAAACAACTCCCGAGCAAGTCTTATCGATGGATTTGCCCAAAGTGTACGGAACAAGAGCAAAAATCGAAGATGCTAGGAGATTCTGTTTCCATGCGACAATTTGCAAGGTTGATTACCCAACTGAACGTCAAACAAGACACGGATCAGGAATACTTAAGTATCCTGATGAAAAGGCAAGCTGTAACTGTATGGCTAAGTATTGTAAGATTCAAGAAGGCTTTCAAGAGCACAACTGCTGAAGGATAGTTCAGCAATATTGAAAATCTACATTGGCTGCAACAAACATTGGAAGGACACGTGTTGAAAGCAGTTAGCCACTTCATGTTTGAACCGGATAATGTACCAAAAAATAATGGAACGGTTAGAAGAAAATTTTGTTCGTTCAAGTCGGGTTTGCGATTAGTTCTTGTAAAATTTCAACAGGATCCAAGAAGAATCTGTTGTGGAGATATTTGATGACCTCCGGAAAACCGGAGTACCTGAAGGATTGTAAGTTAATGGATGAATTAGTAAATCTTCAAGTTCATCGAGAGAGGATCAAGATATGATCACAGTATTACAATGGAACTGTTACAGTCTAAATTACCTAAATTAGACTCGTTCAAATACTTGATTCACAATTCTGATTATGAAATACTTGTTCTCTGTAAAACATGGCTTTTTCTGAGATGAATTAAACTTCCACGATTTTAAAATTATTCACCTGGATGATTCATGTAGTGGCGTCTTTTTGGGGATCAAAAAGTGCTACCCCTTCTATGAAATCCCACTCTGAATGATCTCCGGTATTGAAATCGTCGCTTGACAAATAAATGTAAAGAATAAAGATCTTTGCATAGCTTCCGTTTATTTCCTTCCGAAGACATCAATAAACCGCCTTCAACGTTTGAGTTCAGTTAAATTACTTCTCCAGTTCTAATTCTGGGCGACTTAACTCCCACGGTACTGCTTGGGGCAAACAATACGATGACAATAGAGCGGGTATTTTCTATGACTTATGCGATCATTTCAACTTCGCCTCCACAAGTCATATGATCACAAAAGACTGCCACTTTGTCACTTTGACAATAGCGAAGTGAGGGGGTGCGACCTGTAAATCATATCATAATTTTCCATTCTCATATCAACTAATAATTTCAGAACGCTTTGCATCATCTTTATATTCCAAAACCATTTATCTCAAGAGCCTGGAGCAACATGACATGGATGAAAGGCTCAATTTGTTTTTCAGCATTTTAGTATAACAGTATTTACAAGTATCTAGTGACAAGAACACAAGAAGCTGCAACGGAGTCTGTGGTAGGCTTTTGCACATATTACTGGATGTATTTTTCATTTCCAGTTTGCAAATGGACATTTTACCAAATCTTTGCTGATCAGCGCTGTGTGCCAGCACTAGTGTCTGATTTTACATTCATAAATCATTAATCCAATATCTTTATATTTGATAATATTGTTTTATTGATTTTACTTCATAGATGATTTGAACATTACTTATTGTTTTTTATGTTCATTTGTCTTTATCTCCTTTTCAATCCCTTGTATTCCTAACTCAGGCGCAATTCCTATTAGACCCACAAAAATAAAAGCGGATTGCTGTTATAAAATCAGCATCAAGCAGCAAATAGTGATCATGGCAACAGTAAATTTAAGTTTATAAATGTTAGTTTTGTAAAATTTCATCAGAACTAACAAACATTTTCAGGATACCACAAATCAAGATTTTGGCGAATTGTTGCTATCGCCGAAAAGGAACGAAAACGTGATATACCGCGGAACTACAGAACTCTAACACTTTTACACTTTACAACATTCCTTGCATTTCAGGACCAATCGAACGAAGATCATATATAATAGACAAAAATGCTTGTAGTGTTTTTCATTTACATTAATATATACACTATTCTATAAATAAATAATGGGAATGGAAGGGACCATCAGGGCACCCGATTGAAGCACTCTGGATGGGGAGAGTGGGAATGCCAACTCCCCATTGCTAACAGGTTGTTAATAGAGGGCGCTTTCTCCCCGCCCATTGGGGCATCCTCACGTTAGATGGCTTGCTTTTTGGACCAATTGTTCAATCTTGTTGTTGAAAGCAGATTCTTTATATCCCTGTGGATACGTATAAGTGATGTTGCCTATAGATCCACCCAATCCCTTCATACAATGGCATGATTTGGATAATCAGTGGTTATTAAAGCTTGATCAAGTCTAACAGAGAGGAGATCCCATCGCTGTCAGACTTAGTTTCCGTGCTACAATGGGTGGTAGTACATATCATACATCATACATCATACTTATGCGACGATTTCAACTTGACCATCTTGAACACTGGGAAAGCGACACGAATAGCAAAACCTCCTTCCAGGGAGAGTCGACTTGACATATCTTTGTGCTCTAACTCACTATCTTTAGATTGTCTGTCGAAAGTCATCAATGATTCGCATGGTAGTGATCACTTACCAATTATTATCTCAATCACAAATAGTTTTCAAAAAACAATCCATGTTGCTTATGACCTCACGAAGCATATTGATTGGTAACATTTTACATCGGCGGTAACCCTTGGTATTGCTTCTACTGATCCTCTTCCACCAATGGATGAATATCGTTTTCTTTCCGAATTGATCTACAAAAGTGCATAAAAAGCTCAGAAACGACATGTTCCCAGTGCATCGCTCAAAAAAAGGCCCCCTACTTTTGGATGGGATGAAGAATGCACTAAGTTGTATCTTGAGAAATCCGATTCGTTGAAAGTTTACCGTAGACATGAAACATGTGAGGTTTTTAATAAGTCCTACAAAGCTTGTAAAAAATCGTACGGCATATAAGTAAAAAGCTGGCAATTTCTGGCGTTTCCGTTTGTAGAGAGCTATCTGAAAAACCTCGATGACAACGCTTTGGAGAAAACTGCTACATGCAAACCGCCCCATCCTCCATTGAGTGAAGAATACTCCATGCGGTGGATATTCGACATCTCTACAAAAGTTTGTCAGACTCCGCCTAACACAGCCGATCTACGGATACCGCAGAAGTAACGCGTGGAAAACGGACATCGTGCGGCACTTTGTGGACACCGGATACGCCCGTTCCGCCATCTACAACATCTTGGTACTATTGAACAACCAATCAGGCATCAGAGAAGGTTCGGTTCGGACGGCCGACGATCCTGAACGCGGCAAAGCTCGAAGGATGTTGAAGGAGGGCCGAGGGAAAAGTAACCACATCGCTGCGTGGCGCACCCAGAGCTGCAGGCAATGACCGCAGCAGCGCTGACCATGAGATGGTCAACTCGATTTTCCCCGGCGAATAGCGACGTGGCGGTGGTGATGTGCGGCAGGGCCTATCTCACCCTGGATGGTAACGACTGACACAGGCAGCGTCATGTTCCCGAGGGAAGTAGGCTCCGAGGTGAAGTTCATTTCAGACACCGGTTCCCCAGAAAGGTGCTGCTGGCTGACAATCACCGAAAGGATGTCAAAGCGCTCTTGACTTCGCTCGGACTGGCCGTGAACGAGAAATGCCTGCGGAAGTTGCGTCGCTCATCAAGAAAATACCATAAGGGTGAGGCGCGGTGTTCTGGCTGGATCTGGCGTCGTCCACTACTCCGAAGCGATCATCAGGATATGAGTGGCTGAATATCGACATAGTGCGCGAAGTCAGGTGAACCCGCCTCAGCGTCCACCAGCTGCGTCCCATCGAAAATTTCTGGGCCAACCTGGAGCGGAAGATCTACTCCAACAATTTTGTTGCGAGGACTGAGGAGGAATTGATATATAAGAAACTTCTAACAGTCCAGAGCTGATGGAATTGATTCCACATGACAGACATATGGCCACGACAATTAGAGCTTTTGAAGAAAAAGAATCACAAAAAGAAAAATGTTCTTGGAATTGTTAGGCTATTGGAACACGCTCCAGGATTCAAGCGGATATAAACTGAGGTTCTAGCGATTGTTTATTTGCACTTCCTTATTGCCTACATGAGGGAGAAACTATCTCCAACTGCAGGTTTATTATTGGAATGCAACGTTTTACCTTATATTCTTTCGTCGTACTTTATCTCGAATACTTCAGAGAGAAAGACAGTGTTGTAATACTGGTCCCCACCAGTATTGTTTAATGAGTCCCCCCATAATGCGCTTATCATACTACAATTGTACGCAGAGTAACGGATTATGATGATTTTTGGAAGGAAATGAAAATTCCATGTTTTACTGGAGTTCGTCAATTACCTCTTAAATGCAATGGATAAAGGTTATCACGCAATGGCTCTTTACACCGATTTCAGCGAAGCATGTGATAGACTAGACATTTCAATATTGATTTTCAAGCATGAGAAATTGAGAATTGAGAAGAGATTGCTCCATAGGATTGAATCGTATTTAACTGATCGTCAGCAAATTGTAAGGTCCAATCATGAAGAATCTAACCCATGTCAAGTCAAATCGGGGGTTCTCCGAGGCTCAAACACAGGACCTCTTTTAGTTCCTATAATAACTGTCGTCAAACACTGATCAGTAAAACATGTATTTAGCGCCCGTGGTTTTTAATTTTACCTAAGTTTTCTAGAAAAACTTGATTTCACAGAAGAATAATCTGGCGAGGTGACCCGTTGCTCTTTAAAAATAAGTTAATCTATTCATTCTCTGAGAAATTTAACAAGGAAACTTCGAAGAACGCAAAGCGATCCGACGATTGTGGAAAAAGTTATTTAGCCAAACCTGGTTGCAATCCAAACAAACGGCTCATTAGATTGTTATTTCTAACAACACTGCCACCTGCACCATGGTCTGTAGCCTGCTGCTATCTGCGTAAAGCAACCACACTTGGCATTCACTTAACATGGAGGAAAGCCGTTATTACTTAAAAAAAAGAAAGAAAAAACAATCCAATGAGCCGTTTGTTTGGGTTGCAACAGGTTTAGCTAAATAACTTTTCCACAATCCTGTCAGATTCAACTTCGCCTTCCTATGAAGGATCTTATAATATACAATCAAATATTTTATGGTTAATACTATACCCTACCACTAATTTTCACTAAATTCTCTAAATTCTACAATTTCAATCAGTATCGTGACAGTTTCATGATGGTTCAATATTGAGAAGATACATGAATTAAGTAGTCAACTTACCCATCCATAAATCGCATGTAAGTTAAGTCCACCTGGAAATGTAAGAATGCAAAAAAATATGTTATCAATTGAATGGCTCCAATGATCAAGTGAGACAAGACAAGTATGTAATATTTAAATCCTAGAGGATTTGAGCTGTTTAGTGAAATACCTGTAACTAGAAATTAGAAGAGATATTCGTATTTTCCATTTAAATCCATTTAATAATGAATATAATTTTAAGTTTAGAAGTATTTTTTCAGTTTTTTTTTCATATTGAATTGATGGGATGAATCAAAAACCATGTATTCATAGTAGGTAACTTTAAAGCCAAAATATATTAAGAAATATACACACTCAATTGATAAAAATATAAATCAGGTATAACACATGACAAAGATGCGCTTTAATAGAGTGAATATTTAAGACACCAAGTGCTCTTGCGGACGAGAGACGCTAAACAGGGATCTTCAAACTATCTTGAATGCGTGGGCAGTCATTGTTGATACTACCGTTGTCTTGGGCATTGTGTTGTTACGAACTGACCTAAGGGTTGCTGGTTTTGTTTGTGACGCCCTACCGAGGCTTC